>JABUQX010098726.1:0-20000 GCA_015478945.1 Trachelipus rathkii
GGATTTGCTTCTAGGATCATTATGTCTGTTCCTATGTATCAATTTAGTTAGAGGGGGCTTGGATGGGAGGAAGGTGATAAGGAAGGAAGTGGGACGATTTAAGAGTGAGAATTAAGTGAACAAGGTAATATGATAAGTATTCGATAAGGGGGTTTCAAAAGTAAACAGGTAAGGTTGAACGTGAACATAAGCTGAAACTGCACAATAGGTAGCAATGGAAAGGAAGCGAATTGTTAGTAGAATGCAAGGAGCAGTGGTTGTGCTAAAGTAGGAAGTAAAGAATGTTTAACAGGGTGAGTTGGTGGAAATAAAGAAGATGATGGCAAGCGGGTTAAAAGTAAACACGCAGAGATACGTCGGCGGGGGTAAATGTATAAAAGCCAATGATGAGTTTCATATGAAAGAAGATGTTGGAATTATAGCGAGGTGAGTGCAGATAACGAAATAAGTATAATAAAGTAGTGGGAAATGTGTAGCATAGGAAACATAGAGCAGAGAGCGTATGTGATGAAGGATTTGTGCTTGAGGAAGTACGGGTGGATATGGGGAGTGTTAACAGGGTATGTGTAGGAGTACGTGCAGGCTCAGGCAATGTAGAAGAGTAGTTGCTGTGAAGGAAGCTGAGCAATCTGCGTAAGGAATTAAATCGAGAGTAAGGGGAATACCTGATTCAGGATGACATTTAGTAGGGGTGTCATGGTGGCTGTTTGGTAATAATGAAATGGATGTGAGGGGTGTGTGGAAAGGAACTTTCAAAAAATCTGTATAATAGCTGACGCAGTGAAAGGGTTAAATGTGTGTGGGCTTGATGTACAGAGGAATAGTATTTTGGGATAGGTCATTTATAGCAAGGGAGGAGTAATGGGTGAGTGAGAAGGTTGATAAGATGGTAAGATGTCTGAGGTATGAAATGACATAAGAAGTGCGAGAAATTGTGAACTCAGGGCTGAAATGGATGCAAAGAACCTACTATATATGTGTCATCTATGATGTGAATTTGGGAGAATAGTGGCACAAGCGTGTTATGGATTTGGTATGAGTTCTTGGGATTTGAGAAAGAGCAGTAATAGTCAGTACGAGGGTAGGGGATGATGAGGCGGAACTTGTCAGGAATTATAGGGGAAGTTAAGTTTTAATATTGGGATTGTGTATGTAGGGAAAAGGACCTATGATGCTACTATTGGTCTCGTGATGATACGCGAAAGGAGTCTGAGCTCGCGAGTGGTAGGAGGAGGACATCAGATCTGGATCGCGAAGAGCAGCTAGAAGGTGTCGTTTAGGAGTGATAAAGAGGATTCGTGGAGTATCATTAATTTTAACCGTTGAACATTACAGAAGATGAGAATTGCAGAAACATGAGGGGAAGAAGGATAAATTGGATAATTTAGGATTTTATGGAGTTTGCAAGACCTCACATTAGTGTAAGCGATATTAATGATCAGAATATGGAGAATATCTGGTTATGTAGTGAAAGAGGTACCGCAAGTCTGTGGTAATCATAATTGTGATAATATGGTCTTGTGTAGGCTTTCTGAATGGAATCAAAAGTATGTATGACGATAAGGAAGCGTGGGTAAGAATAAAGAATAAATGGTGTAAAAGTGATTGGTTTGATATTAATAAGCGGAGTGAAGGCATGGTTATGTTATAAAATTTTCCTTGGTTTATTGACAATTGATGTATAGTGGGATGGAGGTTAATGAAAGAAAGTAAAACTTGTGTTTGTGGCAAAAATTGTAATATTTAGAATGCGAGAAATCGAGGTGCTGGGGGATAGCCTAACCTATTTATTGCGGATGATTTTGGTTTTGTGGTGGCGAAATCTGAAGAGAGTTTAGCGAGGTTTTGATACAGAGATTTGCCAGGGTGTGTAAAAGGAGTGGGTTTGAAAGTGAAAAACGTAGAGCAAGAGTAGGGTTAGTGACTCTCGTGAGTGGAGGACTAGATCCTGATGTGAAGTATAATGTTAGAGTGGTGAGCAACAGGGCATGCAAGAAAGTGCTTGAGTTTAAATATTTAGGGATATGAAGTGTGTGATAGAAGAAGGAACGGATGATGCTGAGTGTGTAGGAAGTTGTGAATGGCAGGCGGTGCTGGCTGCAATATAAAACATTGGTGGATGTGATGGGACTAAGGGAGTGCTCTAGGGGTTTACATGAGGGTATGTTTTCTACTACCATGGTTAATGTATAGTAGTGAGCTGATGGTCTAGGAATAAGAGGTTACGATCTAAGTCTTGGATGTGTTCAGGATAGGAATAGATTTGTTTTATAAGGTGGTTTTCTGTGTAGGTGTGGAGAGGAATGATGATGAAGAGCATAGAGGTGGAGAGGGCGGAATAGGTGAGCCATGATTTGAGGTTGTGTGTGGTGATGAAGCGAAGGGTAAATGAGAGAATAAATGAAAGTGAGTAGATTGAGCAGATGGTTCAACCCTCGAAAGGGAATGAATGAATATAGATACGGTTGGTCTAAGTGCGAAATGGTATAGTGGATGTGTGTTGGGAGGAAGTGCGAGCTGGGCTGAGCAGACGACGAAAAAGGTGGGATTGGAGTGCAAGGTGAAGGAAATGACCTGGAGGAAGAAGTGCTGAGTTTGGGCAGAGGCGAGAAGAAGGATGCATAATAGGAGTGAATGGCGGGGTTCTGTGTGAGGGGACATAGGGTGTGTGAGTCCGCCCTGGGCAAGGGGAATGAATCCGTATCACTGAACGGTAATGCACAGTGAGGGTCCATCGGGGTCCGCGTGAAAGCTCTGGTGGAATTGTTCTGAACTGCGACGGAGTTATCAAACGTGATGTTTATGGTTATAAACAAGTGGGGGGCGGTAAGAGCTGGCTTTCTTTTTCATAATTGTTTCATCATATCTTCTACTACTTTTGCTTTTCGATCATGGAGCGACATTAACCCAAAGTCTTGGGGGAAATAGGTAGAATGAATATAATAAGTAATTAATAATAATATAATAATAACTAATGATCGAATGAATAATAATAATCATAATAATATATAAATTAATATATAAAAATCATTACAATAAAATAATATAATAATATATAATTAAATAAATAATATAACGTAATATAATAAAAATTAGGAATTAAAAATAATAAATAATAATAATACATAATAGGAATATATATATAAAATAATAATTCAATCAATATAATAATTAATCATGAATAATAGAATCTAATGATAGCGACAACAGATAAGATTAGCGGAGCTAAATATAACTGTCACAGAAGCAAAAATAATGAGTGAATAATATATCATAAATTAATGATAATACATGATAAATAATAGAATAATTAATACATAGATGAATAATATATAATAATAATAAACAATATATAAAATATAAATATAAATATAAACGAAATGTCGAGAATCATTGAACAAAAAGAGGAGGGAAGATAGGAAAGAGAATAATGTAATGTTCCAGATCACTTAAGACAACTATGCTGAGCCCTGTTTATTAGCAAGGTGTATATCGTATCGGGGGTATCAAATGATCTAAAAAATATAATAATAATAATAATATAATCTTATAATAATAATATAATGCGAAGTTCTTTATGAAAACCTCTAATGAATATAACCAAATTAATATATGATAATAATATAATAAGATACATCTTTCCTCATTAATTGGTACAAAGGAAGAGTGGTTTTTGCTTAGAAAGTCGCCAGAGATAAAACACCTTTATTTAATTTCGATGTTTTGCTAATAAGAGCTACAATGAACAGGATCTAACCTGTGTAACAATGTAGATTGAATGATATTATTTAAGTAGATATAGGTGATAATTGGGAGACTTTAGATGTGAGAGTGCATGTGTAAGTATTACTATAAGTATGAATATAGTACTGTGATAATTATATTATACTATTATACTATATATATATACATAGTATATGTGTTAATTAAATAAAACGTGATATAAATATAATATATATTATAGTAATTGTAATATAATATATACAGCAAGATACATAGTTGCACATACTCAGTATAAGTAATAATAGTAATATATAAAGCGAGCGGCGTAGGACATCAGTGTCGTTATTACAGGCTTATATGTAAAGTATAGTATATAATAATATACTATGTCTTTCTCTTTTATCTTCATTACCTTTATCTTTATTAAGATTGGGAGTAAGGAGATAATAATAATAATAGAATAATAATAAATAATATAATAATAATAATATAAATATAATTAATGATAATAATAATGAATAATAATAATAATAATAATGCATTTACAATTATTATTTTTTAATCATATCATAACTAAAGTAGAAAAACAAAAATATTAATTAAATAATAATAGAAATAATAATATAAAGAATATAATAATAATAATAATAATAATATATATTGATAATAATAGTAATCTTAGATAATTCTGATAATATCAATTATAATCTACTTTTTTAGACGTTAAATCTCCTTTTGATCCAAGTAGGAGCCTCGACCCAACAAGTATTTACGCGGTCAAACTAGCTGACAAGGTTCCTATATATCATTTCATTCCCTTTACTCTTTACTATAACAAAACTGATAAGTGTAAAAACTTTACTGCATTTATGAATTTAGCTCTTATTTATAAAACTTTTTGACGCAGAGCTCTCAAGAATTAAACAGAGATCGTTACTAAAATAAAGTAACTTTCCCCAATACCTACTAGATAAAATCTTAAAACTTCTTAAGTAAGATAGGAAAGGGAGAGGTGGTGTGAGAAGACAAACACGCAGAGAAAGAAGAATAAAGAGGGCCAGCTTGACATTCTTGATTTTAATCGCACACAGTTTAGATTCGATTTACATTATGAAAAATATCGAAACGGTTAAAAGAAATGTTACAGATATCACGACAGTGAAGTCAAATTAAAGATAACTTAGTGTGTTTAGCACAGCCAATTGCACTTTACATCTATGTTTTCTGAAAGAGCCACAGTGGGACTAAGGGAGAATGTGAATCCCAATTGTGGTATAGACCAATTTATGATAATAAAGATGCTGTAATGCCTTCTTACAATACGGGTATAGGTGTTAGGAACATAATCTCTCAATACATCGCGCGTATCTGACTAGACAACTTAGGATAGTATCGAGCGGTGGCAGCGATGTATCCGCGATCAATTTGAGAACTTGGAAGATAGAGGAACATGAGAGACATACCCAGTAAGGACGCTCTCGTGACATTAGTGATTAGATTGTTGGACATCCTGTACACACTAGAGTCGGTTGGAATTATCTTATGAAGTTGAGGGCTGGCTGAAGTCTCTCTAATTAAAGAGATCAGGCAAGAGTACGATTATTACAAATGTGTGTCAAATACGACAATGAAGACTGGAAGGATAGATCGTTGTGAACAGGTATTTTATAAGATATTATGCTATGATGGATGCTCATCTGCTTTAATGACTATATTTGTATTATATGAGCTGAGGAGATCTTAGATTTGACTGAGTTGCTATAAAACTTAATTTGTATACTTCACAATTTTTGGAGTGGGTGGAGAGTAAAATTTAGTTTGTTTACACTCAATTTGTTAAATTAGTAACTGACATAGGAACCTGTACTCCGATGATGCTAGATAGAAGTAGGGCCAGGTCGAAATATTAATTAGATTAGTTAGTCAGGAAAGCGGATTGTTTATATACTGATTATTCTGAGAATAAGTCAGCTGAAATATCATGAAATATATTAGAAGATACTTCTAGATTACAGAACGGTGTATGAGAGACCGTTGTTAAGGAAAATTAGAGTAGAAGGACTTGTAAATCTCAACACATCTAATGTAGAAGGCCTAGATAATAAGAATATCTCTCAAATAATATAGCATAATGATTGAAGCCTAATTAGTAGACTCCACTAGGAATAGATAGTAGATTCCACACCAGTAATAAATGAAATATTACGAATAAACTGTATTGTAGTGGGGTTATCATGTTCATGATGTACTGATAGATAATGTAGCAGTTGAGCAGAATAAAGTCTCATATACAGTTTAAACAAAATTGAATACTGCATAAGCATTCTTTTTTCATGTTTTTTTATAATACGACGCTGGGACAAAGAATTGCTGTTTGATGGTTCAATAACTTATAATAAATTCTGCTAAGTTAAAGAGGCTTAAGCAATGCAAGGGTGTATTCATTAATGTATATAGTAAGAAGATCTTAATTAGTCAGCGAGAACAATTGCAGATTAAATTTATTAAGTATATATTAGAGCTGATGTTTTGAAAAAATCTAGGTGTTCTCTTAAAGGATCTAGTTTTACCACAGACATACTGTTTAATATATTAGTGTTAGAAATGAAGTTTCTGTTACAATTTACATTCATAGTTGACTCCAAACTACCGTGGTTATTGGGCTGCTACCACTATTTTGTGAATATTTTTCAAATTTATGTATCCGGAGGAGAGGTGATGTTTCATCAAGACAGTTTTCTACCAATTTTGATTTTTGCTAGAGTATTTTCATTACGTTTCGAGGAGAAATTGTGCTGGAGAAAGACAGGTTTAGACTGCGTCTGCTCTCTCCTTACCGAAAATTTTCTGGATTCCCAGTGTGAATTACATTTTTAATATCTTTTCGCGTTTGAGATCTGATTACATTTGGTGTTCTCCAATTATATATAGTGAATTAAGACAAAGTGTCTATGGTATATATTCCATAGAAGTAAGTTGTGTAACGTAAAGAATGTTTTGCAGTGAAAATTTTAAAATAAAAATTAGTCAGTTATTATCTATTTTGTATGAAGAGATTGTCTTTGGATTTATACTAACTCTACCTTATTTGATTAATACTATTCTTGCGAGCACGAGGAACGGATATCCTCTGTATTCTATAAATGTTATACATATTTTGTTGTGCTCCTTATTTCGTACCGACATAGCATCAAACTTTCTTTGTCAGAATTGCTTTAGAAACACAGACTAAATACGAAAGGGAAGTAATGTATCATGCTTCTGATCTTATTTGATGTTAAAATTGGAGTATGTTATAGAATATGTCACTAGGAACAGGAGAAGAAATCGAGACTACACTATGAATCATTTGTTTGATGCATTAGATGAGTATATGAGTCGTTGAGCATATCACCTTAGAGTAACGTCAGGTCGGTCAGCTGTATAGGGGAATAATTCCGTATTTTGACAGTGTATGCATATAATAGTAAGTTATGTCATGATTTATTGACTCGGGACTCTAACTGCAGTGAATAAGTTATAGTTAATTTCTTGTGATACGCTGATCGATACACGATATTTTTTTTTCTTGAGAGTATACAAAAAATTTGCTTTATGTTGTTTCTAGTTTTAATCTTTAAGGTATTTAATAATTAGAAAAATTTACATTTATTTTCTCCCTTTATCAGTTATTAACGACTACCCCCACATGTCATATAGTTAAATCTTAAATCTGACATTTAAATTTGTTATCGCATCCCAGTATTATGTAAATTAATAAGACTTTACAAAATTTTGAAATGTTATTGTTATATAGAAAGTCATTTGGGCAGTATGTATGCATGAATCAACCCTAATGCTTGTAATAAATTACGAATCTTAAATTTTTAAGTCATAATTCAGTCAGGCCACTGATGCGCTTGCCCACATCTATCTTGTTTAAACCTACTTATCAGCATAGTTATTTTGTTTTTGTAAGTTTCCTTAATTTAAAGGTTATTTTTGATTTGTTTAAATAATATACATAATTGACCTTATGAATTTCATTGATTCGTTCATATATAAAATAGTTAGCTGATATAATATTGATTTACTAAAATATTATTTTATAATTTGTAATGGGGTCCATCTCATATGCATTACATAATTAATATTTTCTTAGAGTGGCGTAGGGTATCATTTTTAAAATTTTAACACTGATTAAAAATTGCAATGAAAGTTTCATATTTATTTTAACAAGATTTATATTTGTGAACTGTACAGCCAAGCTTTCAAAATCCTCAGGTTATGAAGTATTTGTAGAGTAATGAATTAATTTAATTTTTTTTTGGTGGAGTTAGAAAATCGATTTTGGGTCAATTTTGAGTTTTTATTATACGGCCTAATAAAGCTGTTCGTCGTAAGCGAGAATCCTTCTCCAAATGTAAAAATTATTGCAGAGTTTATAAATATATTATTAGGGAAGTTGATTACATCATTAGGTTTAACAAAGGGTAACTATAAATGTTTGCGAATTATTTGTTTGAAAAGGGTTTGTGATGTTTTTGCTAGTTTTTATGTTTTAAAATTTTACTTGTATTTTTGAACGGAAGGATAAACTAGAACCCCACTGTATGGGACATAATAGATGTAACATTTTCGATTCTTAAATTTAATATTTATCATTTAGTGTTAGCTGTTGAAGTACTTTAGGAAAAGAAAATGTAAAGAGTTTTAAAAGCTCTGATAGATGTCATGATATTCTCTCTGAACTGCTCGAGAGTACCCATTTAGTTTTTGAAAACGGGATCTGTATTTTAGAGCTTATCTATTTGTGCATTGAATTTATTTCTTCTTGTTGTTGTTCTTTTTCACCATTTTCTATCATCTTTATTTATTTATGTTTTAGCGCGACATTACTAATAGTGCTACACATAAAGAAATATCGTAGTTCAGATGTGTTAATATTACCTTCAAGGCTTGAATATTAAAATTCATGATAAAGTCAACCTTCAACTCGCTCCGAACACTACTACTCACTACTATATATAAGTAGCTACTGAGGACCACTATAATTATATGTTTATAATATAATTATATATTGAGTAGTAGAAGTATATAATATAATATATGAGTATATATATATATATACCTTATATAGTATATAAGTGTTTTGGGCGATGTATATAAAACACAGGTATATATTAATATAAATAAAATTTCTTTATCTTTCTTTCTTTCTTCACCTTCCTATTTGCACCCAAGATTGGGTGGCAAAGGAGTTTAGCAAGCATCAGAGTAAAGAAGAAGAAGGTAGATAGGGAGGAACATGACAAACTCGAAAGAACGAAGCAAGCCTTCGCCACCTTCTGTACCAATTAATTAAGAGTGAGAGCTCGTTCACAGACAGAGAAAATCCCCCTAGAGCATCATGGGACCGATAAGCTGAGACGACGGACCTGATATGGCTAATGCGTCAATGTAAGGGCTTCAGTCCTGGGCCCGAGGTAGGAGCCAAACTCTGCCCATGAACCAAACTTCAACTGTCCTATACCGACAGTTCTCTTGATCTCATCACTCATGGCTGAAGTTCTACTGCGCTGCCTCTGCATGACTCAACGCAGGATTAGTCTCTATGACTCCTTCAGACATGCTCCGTTCAGCACGACCTCAAATCGTACCTTTCTGTTACGGTTCGCTCCAGCCTCGGGGTTCCCAAACAATCCTTCTCCACTATACATTTCATGCATTAAGGTCAGGACCTGAGCTTTCATTTCCAATCCTTTCCAACATGACCAACATCTTCGAACATCTTTCATTTATTCTCGATCATTTATGCTTCTTTTTGTAACACCGAGGAGAGCGCAACTCTAGATACGTCTTATCGCGCTACTTCGACGGTGTGTGAGTTTGATCAAATATACTTACTCGCCTCACCTATCGCACACCTCTAAGATTGGAGTCCAATACTGATACACATGTGAACTTTAGATCAAATTACTTCTATATATCCAGACCATAGTGTCATACATAACTCAGATATATCAAGGTCAACATACTGTCCCACTCCGATGTAGAGACCTAGCACAACTCAGACTTAGTCTTTGCAGATTCAACACAACGTTTATTGCACCCAGCCACCTTTCTGCCATTCACAAATTTTCCTACTACACTCTGACTCGTCCGTCTATTGGCCTCTTCATGAAATAGCCTTTTTTTAATAGAGGATCTTTAAAACTCAGACACTTGTTTCTACTGCTCAGCAACAGTTAACTAATAGGCTTAAAGTACAGCTGAGGTAGGAGTGTCCCTACATACACAAAAGAACGCAGAATACAATTATCTCCGACGTATAGCCTTTCGCAAGAGCCCTCTTTTACGCACAGCGATCGTGGACACGATAAGTCTCTCGTATCCTAGAAGTCTTCTTCGTATTCTCGCCGTGTCAGATTCGCGCCCTAGACGCATAATACATTGCAGTATATATTATAAATTGATGAGAGCGTCGAGATAGCAGCAGTAGGGCAAGACTCGCTTCCCTCATCTGCCATTTGAGCTCGGGCACCTTGTCTAACGCACAGCACCCGTATCTTACTACAAGCTCGATACGTGCGCGACGTACAGTGGCTTCAGAGAGACTATACGCTCTTGAGACTAAGTAAGAGACTTATCTGACAAACGCTCTGTAGACTGAGATGCACAAATTGATTTAGTAGAACCAGGTGTGAGACACAGGATGATCAGCCAGAGTAACTCCAATATCTTGTGTATTCCGAGTAGGTGGCGCTTTAGTGGCGTTTAGAGAGCAGTAGAGTGTGCAACACATCATGAGACGTGATTTATTCATTAGCACACAAGGGTTGTGTCAGACGTCGATCTGTCAAGTTAACACTAATTTGAGTCTTGCGCTGGTACTCGAAGCGACATGACGCAGGGACACTTGAAGAGAACACATATAGACGTTACTACAACCTTCCACTAACTTTCCCTATCTGGTATACGCAATCGCTATCAGTAGCGACGTTGCAGAGATTCGAGTAGTATTATAATACAATTATTGCGTTGACACTTAGTTGAACCATCCATCTACATGTTTCTGCGCGAAGTATAGTATTGTATGTTACAATCGTTATGGTAGACGGATTATGTGACTGCTCACAGACACATCTATAGCAGTTAGCAGGTGAAGGGAGGGCCGATAAGAACGCGCGACAGTTAGTGGAGTTTGCGACACAGAGAAGTAGATCATAGGAGTTACCTTCCAGTGCGACTCGACGCCGACGATGTTGGGCAGCGCTATATAATGTGGTGCGAGTACAGCCGGACAGTGGCCTGTCAGAATATATGATACCTGAGTGCCCTACAATACTCAATGAACTTATAATCCAGCTGAGTGGGATACGAAGTTATGCATGATGATAACGACAGTTCCGATGTGATATATTTCACTGGGCGTCGTGATAATGGCCTGATAATTAGGCCATAAAGCTGATGGTTAGCTGACAGATACGGACGGATGTACGAGCGATACGCGGGCCACATTGCTTCTGCGGTAGCCCAATCCTTGGACTATACCGGTGGATCTACGATTTATTACACAATTTCCAAATCTCAATAAGTCAAGGATCGAGACCAGATTTGGGATCGCTATCGCGGTTGGCCTATAGCGGTGCGATTTCGATCCTCTAGATAGTTAATCATCTATACACTGCCAGCAGGTTTATACTAGTCGATATTCGCGGTGGAACGCCTGAAAGGCTTATCTGGGCTTCCATAGGGCCTGGAAGACGACACTGATGTGCCCAATCAGACATTCACTCCTCCTTACTACTAATAAGTGGTGCAGGGGCAGTCAGGTTAGGACGCTCGCGCATCGAGATATAGTGTCGGCGTTAATCCTTTGTAGACGCAGCGCCTCGAAATGAGCGCGGCGAGCGAGACAGCGCACTGTTCTCCACGTTTAGTTATTAAGATGAGGAGTTAAGATTCTCGTACGGTAGTATAGAAGATCATGAGAGCAATAAACGTCTACTACAGCTATATCATATATATAGAAGGAATATATATCAGAATACAATGGGAATCGGAGTATCTATAGACTATCAGAGCCGCAGCAAGAGTAGACTAACTATATAAATGATGTATGCAGCCTAAGTCAAAGATAGCATGAAGCGTGATAAGAGCGTATTAATGTACTCTACTCTCGACGCGATAAGACTCCAGTACGTCAGGTCTAGAAGAAACATGACGAATCCTAACGCGACCTTCAAGAGCCGTCTAGACCGATAGACGTTGATTGACTAGGCTAATAATCATAATGAGCGTACATATTAGTAAGTCTATAGGCACTCAGTGGTGTAGCGTTTATACTGATATAAACTAGAGTAGTAGTAGTGTAAATGGTAGATAGACAGACTTCTCCTGCCTGGTGGTATAAATGTGCGCAGGTGATAATCTAGTAGGGTTTTAGTAGGAAATAATAGTACGGAGGAAATACTACGTGCGTGTTGTCAAAGTAATTGATTATACCATTGGACATTATAAGTTGGTGGTATATGACATTTGATGTCTAGGTATAATATATATGTACTATAATATATATAAAGTAGTAATAGTTTTTATATATACCTATATATATATAATATTTATATATGGCAAACCACAAAAAAAATCCCAATTGGAGAAAGAAAAAGCAGATTCAAATAAAAAAAGGAATGAATAACTATATTTTTTTTTTGGCCTGTTGAAGTTATTGTGTAATATAATTATTATTGTATTTATTTTGGATATTTTTCTCATATTTTAATGACAAGAGTTTGAGACAATATTAATGTTTCCGCCCAGTTAAGCCATGTTTGGGCGAAATTATCCAGTTTATTTAAGCCATGTTTGGGCAGAATTATCCGAGTTATGAATGAACAAATAAAAAACAAATCCTAGCCATACTTCTCAAATGAAAGAGTTAAATTTAAATTACGGGGTGATGCATTAAAATTTGCCCGCGGGTTTATATATATATATATATATATAATATATATATATATATATATACATATATATATATATATATATATATATATATGATAATATATAATAAGAGATGGCAGTACCGCGGTACTGTAACGGGTATTGTATCCGGGGATACATTTTGTACCGGGTATCGGTGTATGCAACCCACCGTTGCTAAAGTAAACCGATGTACGGTATCGCCCAATTGTTTTTTGTGTAACCGATACCGAAAAGTTCAGGTAGCTTGTTTAGTCGTACACTTTATTTTTAGCTATATATATATATAATAATATAATATATAATAATATATATATAGTATTATAATTATATATTATATATATATATATATTATCATATATATTATAGCTTATTAAATATATTTATATATGATATAAATATATAGTATTATATATAATATATATATATATTACTATATATATATATATATATATTATATAATATATAATATATATATATATATTCATATTATATATAATAATATATGATATATATATATCTGGAGTCTATTTCACTTCTTTCCGATCGCCCGTACGGCTTTGAGGCGCTCGAGGTTACTGGCGATATACTTTCTATGCTACTGATTTATGGTTTTCGCCCTTAGGAACTATACGGGGAGACTTGCGGTGGTGGCGGCTTGACATATCCAAAGCTTTTGCCCCGGTTTTGGCACGCGTCACTGCTCTCTAACCTCCCCCTCTTTGGGTTTCCTCCTTTTTCTTTGGCTTACTTATGTCTAGCTTCCTTTCAGTCGCTCAATATCGGCAGTGGTTGATGGAGCGACTTCTTCTTCCTTTTTTGTATGCAATTTCTTGAGTGAAGGGTTCCGTCTTTCATCTCCTACTTATTCCTACTTTTCATTAAATGATCTTCTCACCTACACCTCTAACTCTATCTACTCATATTCCGATGACTCGACCTTTATTCTTTCAATCTCATTCAATTCTGCACCCTCTTTTATTTCTAGAATGCCTCTCGTCTATATCTTTCCGATTCTATTTTTCGCAGATCTGGATAGAATTTCGGGTGGGGTCATACCTTTTTGAAATTCAATTCTTTACAAACTTCAACTTCTCAATCTTCCTCTCTAGAGAACCCGTCTAAACTTCTATCTTCTTTCAGAAGAACGGTTCTCTCGTTCTCTGTTGACAATTAAGTAAACATCTGTGGCGCTTACATATAACCAAAAAATTGTCTGGAATACTCCATCACAAGCGGTTGCTAGCGGCGCCTACAAAGAAACTGGGGAGTTTCTTGTGTTTTGAGACGGGTGAGGACGTTTTTTTCCGATCTTCCCAGTTGCTCCAGCTTACAAGGGCTCATCCGCGCTATGGTTGGATGGTAGTGTTTCACTCATATTCTCAGGGGGGCTCTGGTTTCGACTCAGCTTTGGATAGGGTCGAGTGCAAAGGCAAGGATTATGAAACTGTTCTGTCTTTCCAGTTCACATTGACCCTCTATCTTTTGCGGCGCGATGTTGGTGTATCTCTTTTCTATAGGTACGCGAGCGGCAGTGTTGCTCGGAGGGAGCTTTATCACTCGCGACTCCACCTTTACGTCTCCTCTATCATAGGGTGCTGTGTCTGCACATGAGTTTTTGTGTTGATGTAGGTAACTCAGGCTAGTCACTGCGGTGCTTCCATCTTTCCTGCAGATCTGTTCAGTGGAATATTCTCCATCTTCGTGTTTCCTCTGAATTTAATCTCCCACACTTTCAAGCCTGCGTCTGAGTGCTCTCTGCGTAATTTGAATTAGTTGTAAACTTATGAGCGTGTAAAACCTCCTTGAATAGGGTCTCTGCCTCGAGATCGGTGGTGACAACTATGTAAAATATATATATATATATATATATAATATATATATATATATATATTATATTATATATAAATATATTATTAATATATATATAGTAAATATAATATAATATATATATAATTATATATTTATATATATATAATATATAATGATTTGTTTCCATAATTTCGTTCAATATGGGCTGCGTTTCCAAGAAGCCGATGCAAAGCCGGGCTGTGCACACAGCGCAATGAATCGTTTTCAAGCGCCCGTCTTGCGCACTTCTACGTATCAAACGGGTCACAGTCAGGCGCCCGTTGTTACTTCCTCTGATTTGGGAATGAGTAAAAGCGGGGGGCTGCGAGAAGGATATCTTGTTTAACAACAAATTTTCTTTAAAAACTATGTGTCGGAAATGGCCTTTGCCAAAAGTTTTTTAATCATTTTAGGTTAACTTTTATTTCAGGTATATCTAAATATTCGTATATTCATAAAATAGGATACATATATAGTATAACGTATGTGTTTACAATGTCGCTGTCGACGGGCGGCTTCAGCCATTTCCAGGTAACTCAAATTTTCTGTTTCTGATTGTTATGTAATTTTTTCAATTCGACGCGTTTCCGAGTCGATTTTTGCACACGGGCTGTACTTGGGCTTCTGGAAACGCAGTTATTTCATTTAAGTGAAACGTGTTCCATTATGTTTTATTCCAGCAATCGTACATTCAAAATTTATGCCGTTCGACTTCAGACTCGCAGTTATCTTATCCAAGTTGATTGAAGAGTTAGGCTTGTCAATTTGTTTTTCAAATTTTAATTAATATTCTTTGAAAGTTTATTTTTCAAATTAACTTTAAACATGAGTAAATGTAACACTGAAAGTGGATTCATTAGTTCCAAAAGATTCCGAAGACATTTCAAAAAACATTAATGACAATACTGTGTAAGTCCGATTTAACTGTGTCTGCGGAAAGTTTTTGTGACTTTGCTCAACTGTGACATGCATTTTAAACGTTTCAGGTTTCTATGCACACAAAGTGAGAAATCTTTACCTTTGTTAACTTTAAATTTTTATACAAATTTAAATGTTACAGATGAAGAAGCCCGAATCGACATAAAAACTAATCAACAGTAATAGAATGTATTATGTGTATAGCTATTTTCGAACAACATTAATCATTTTTCTTGTTTGTCTTCAAGCATGGTACAGATGTAGTCGTGATTGTATCGGCGTAGCAATAACCGGAGTAACCGGGTATGCCCATACGTTATCATTTCAAAAGTACGAGTATCGGTAATCCTGAGCCCAAGAGAATTGTAACAAGTACTCGCATGGTAAACAGAACCGGGTATCGCACAGCAATTTTAGTGTACAGGGGAGTGGGGCCACAAAGTCACGTATTAATATATTAGGATAATAATATATATATAATTATAATGATATATATAATATAATATTATAGTATATATATTATATATATATATAATATATATATAGTATATATATATTATATATATATAATATATATAATAAATATATTATATATAATATATATACTATTTCCGCACTCACTGATACAGATCATACACTCGCAAGTGATCATGAGACTACTTCTTTCTTTGGCGCACCCCCAAGTATCACTCTGCGTACCACTCCGGGTAGCGTACCCCTTTGGAGACCAGGCTCTACGGATAGAGACCTCGCATCTTTGCATTTATTAAAATGAGGATCGTCACGAAAAGAGACGTGAAAAGCGTCATGAGACTTAATCGGATATTTGTATATAAGGACGTAACTAAAACGGTGCCAATCGAATCTGGACGCCCTGGGACCGATTAGATGTTGAATGTGTGGCTGAATTAGTTTTCATTTGTTTTCATATTCTTAGATCTCTCCTTTAAGTAGTTTTTAAACCATTGTAGGTTTGTTCCTTTATTTTAATATTTGTTCTTTTATTAGTAGTAATGCAGAATTATACAAGAAGCTTTTGTGAAATCTATATATATAGAGAGGGAGAGTCTTTATTTTCTATATTTCTGTAAGTTTTTCGGTTAAGCAAAATGAGGGCATCAATCAGCAGTTAAACGTCCTTTTCTAAATCCAAATTGTGATCGTTAAGAATATTGTTTGATATACAAATATTCTGTACTGCTTGAAAACTATTTCTCAATATTTTACTAAATCGTATTTGTGATAGCATTGGTCTGTAATTTTTGCTAGGCAAAGGTTCCTCTTTTTAGGTTAGGGGGATCTTATTGCTGTCTAATAATTTGGGAACTTTCCTTGTCAACATACATAATTCATTGAACGAGAGGGGGGGGGGGGGAGGGGGGGGGGGGGGGGTGTTTTAAAGGGGTGGGCCTATTATGGTCGGCTGAGAAGCTTGTGTATTGTACAAATAAAGTAGAACTTACATTTTTTGTTTTTATCCGGCGATTACCATTTTTACCTCCGGGACAGTGATGGAATAAAGGAAAGATGAGACTCGTAGTCTGGGAGAAAGTTTTCATATGATGTTTGACTAGGGGGGGTTTTGTCTCTCAAGATTTGCTTAACGACGTTTACGAAGTATTCGTTTAGTGTCTGCGATCTTATTTTGGTTGGTTGTTAACTGATTGTTTTTTAAATTCAGTTCTTTTATACATTGAGAATTTTTATTTTGTATTTATGTTTGATTAATTTATTGATTAAATCCCAAGTGGCCTTCGAGTCTTTGTTGCAACCCTGGAATTTGTTAGAATAGTGTTTTCTCTTTGCTTTCTAAGAACTGCCTTAATTGGTTATCATATGTGGTTAATATATATTGGTATGGTAAAATTTTGTTTTTTAAAGTTTCGGTAGAGAGATTTTATGTTTTTGGTTGATAGAGTATAGCAAGGCTGGTGTTAGCCATGGGTTTTGAATTCTTTTAGCACCAAGTTTTTTCGTTTTAATAAGGAATGATTCGTCGTAGCATTTATTTAATATATTTCACGGAACGAGTTGAATTTCTCTGGATGCTAATGTTCTCGCTGTATGTGAATGAAAGTCAATTCTATTCATTTTGTTCTTATAGTATTTCGCTTTGATGTTCACATCTACGTCTGTATTTATGGTGGGTGAATTTTGAGTTGGGAGGAATAGAAATTTTCTGCAAGACATGGAGAAGTGATTGGACATATTCACTTTTTATTAACGAAGGTTTTACGTTCAGTTTAGGTTCCCAGATATGATCTATTAGGACGGACATCTATTTTCGACGTTTTTTGGACATGTAGGTAGTGTTATGTAATTGACGAAACCATTTTGATAACATAAAGTTTGAGAGAGAGTTAGCCATATTTGCAATGTTCTCGTTGGATAGATCAATGTTGAAATCAACCGCAATTATTAACTTTAGAGTTAAGAAAATGTGTTTTGATAATTTCTTTGGGAGCAATTATGAATTCTGTTTTAGATGAATTTGCGGGTCGATAGACTCCCATACAATTGTTGATGTCGGTTTCATTTTAATGCGAGTTGCTAGAGCTCTATAATAATATAATAAATAATAATAATAATAATATATATAATAATAATAATAATAATAATATAATAATTAATAATAATAAAATAATAATAATAATAATAATAATATAATAATAAAAGTAATAATAATAAATAATAATATAAAGAATAATAATTATATATTAATATAAACATTAATATTAATAATAATATAAATAATATTAATGTTAGTTTAACTTAACAGTCAATATTCATATTAATATTCAATATTCAGTCAGTATTCAGAATTATCGATAGGAAATATTATACTTAATATTAATATAATATTATGATTAATATAAATAATATAATAATAATAATAATAATAAAAATAAATAATACTATATAATAATAATATATAATAATGGAATAATAATATTAATAATAATAATATAATAATATAATTAGTAGGTTATAATAGCAATTATTATTTTAATGCAATTTAATAACAATAATTAGTGTTAATTTATTATTTAATTAATAGTTATTTTAATTTATTTCTCCCAGTATTCCTAAGCAGCCAAGGTTACATTGAATTATTTCAAAGTTGAGAAATTAGATAAAAAGTAATATAATTAATATTAATAATAATAATAATAATAATAATAATAATAATAATAATAATAATAATAATAATAATAATAATAATAATAATAATAATAATAATAATAGCAATTGTATTATTCTAATTTTAAAAAAAGATATAGAAGGAGAGGAAAAACAGTGATAAATGTTGTTAAATGCATTTTAACAAATTGTAATCGTTTGAGTGGAAATAATCCAAAGGGATTTGCAATTTTGATTACAATAAAATTATTACATTTGCAACCTAGATTAATTAAAATCGATATATTATATATATATAATAATACTATATATAAGTAGGTATATATATATATATATATATATATATAGTATATAATATAATTATAATAATATATAATATTATATAATATAAACAGAGGGAGGAGGAGAAGAGAGAGAGAGAGAGAGAGAGAGAGAGAGAGGAGAAAGAGAGAGAGAGAAGATGAGAGAGAGAAAGAGAAGAGAGAATATATTTTCAAAAAAAAACATTTTTAGTTTTTTGTTTACTTTTCATAATGTGACAATAAAAAACGTTTACTTACGTTTTTTTTCCGAAAACTTTCTTCTGGTCTGAATTTGAGTGCAAAATAAACTATAAGAAAGAATTCATAATAATGTAAGGTGTGCAAAGACTTCATGGTTATCTGAATACATTGGACAAACTTCGAGTCTTATTCGGAGATGATACACTGAGAAAACAGATCTGGCAAAATTATTTAATTAAATCTAGGTATCAGAAATACTCTAAAAGAATCAAGGCGAAAATAAGAAAAGAGCACGAAAAAAAAGAAAAAATTATAGATTGAAATCATAATAGGACTAAGTAAAGAGAATTTATTTATAATATATTGAAAACAAAAATATAATAAGTATATAATATCGAACATATATAAGTATATATAAAATTATTAATAGCCGTGGCGATATATACTAGATATCAAGTAAAGTAGTATAGAGACTAGAGTAAGTTACAGTAGTTATTATCGAGTAGAGGTAACTGAAATATGATATTGTATATAGCAGGTATGATAATATAGACTATATATATATATATTAGATATAATATTAGAAAAGATATTATATAGTTTCACTGATATATATAATATATGATATACCGTATGATTTGTAGTATTATCTATATAACTATAAATAAGAAAATAGAGGGTATATGTATAATATATATATATCTGACACGTTAATATGAGGCTATGGTCAGACTGTAGTGTAACGTAATATAAAGAGGGTTAGACGTTAGAGTAGAGTATGATGTTAAATATAATATATATAAATATCCTATAAGAATATATGATTATATATATTTTATATATGAATATACTATATATATTATTATTTATACTATGTACATATATATAGTATCAACGGCT
>JABUQX010098726.1:25000-32609 GCA_015478945.1 Trachelipus rathkii
ATTATATATATTAATATATGATGGTAATATTATTGTATATTATGTTTATTAATGATAATTTTGAGTGGTGCAAGTTCTGTGTAAAATAGCCCAGTAAGTATAGTATAGTGTATATAGAGTATATATATATAGGTTATTATTATATATATATATTGGTATTATATATATATATATATATATTGAGTGATATATGGATGATTTGTGATAGTATGTATGATGTAGTTATATATAGTTATATAAGTAATAGTCGTATTTATTAGTGAACGGCTATTATATAGTTATATATATATTTGAGTTTTTATCACAGAATTGATTTAGAATATTGCCTAGTTTATTATAGTGAAGAATATATTAATTCAGTTATAGGATTGATGGTATAGGTATCCATTCATCTATATGGAAGATCAATAAATTGTTTATTTTATTATATTGGTACCTTTGAAGGAAAGGTTTGAGATTTTTTTTTGGAAGTTTAAAGTTATTGAAAATAACAATAGTTTAGCTAAAAGTATAATTAGTGTACAAACTTAAAATAAATAATATTATTTCTTATTATAGACCAATTAAGAATTCTTAATAAGTTAGTATATTCTAATTTGTTCTATTTTTAAAAAGGTGCGTGCTGAACAAAAGAAGCGGGAAATCTTTTTTTGAATCCGAGGGCGACGTGCATACGTCCGCTAATTTCCTGACGACTTCCGCGACTCCGCTAGTCCCGTCACTCGCTTATTGGTCTCGCGCTGGTGTAGTCCGCTCGGAGGCGGAGCTAGCGGACTAGCGGACTAAGAGCGGAAGTGCCCTGACCTCTGCATATATATATATATTATGATATATTTATATATGATTTATCGGTATTAGAGTTTTGGTGGTATTGTGTATTATATATTAGTTAGTATTGTAGTATAGTATTGGGTTAGACTTTAGTATAGTTAGTATATATATATGTATATATATATTTAGTAATATTATTGTTATTATTATATATATATTAGTATAATATGTATAGTATATATATATTATGGTAGTATATATGTTATAATATAGTATAATATTATATATATGATCGTGCTTAGCGTTTTTCATGAATTTCATCCATAATTTTGTCCATTCATTTTCATTATTGATGGTTTAATTAATCTTATTTTTCATATTTTTATGCATAATATTTTTGCTATTTTTGCTTTTTGTGTATGATCTCATGAATCCAATAAAAAAAGAAATTCATTCGCGAAGTGATTATATTTAAAAAAATCTGAGAATAATTTTAATTTATTTCTACAGAACTGTATTGTTTATAAATTTATATCAGATTTGGAAATAATACAGATCATAATATATTGTATAGTTTATATTATGTATATATATATTGTTATGTGTTATGTATATATTGATATATATATTATAGGTTATATTATATTGTGTGGGAGTTTATATATGATATAGTGGGTTGTTTGAGTAATAGTATAGGTTGTGTATATAGATATTTAGATATTGTTATGTTAGGGTATGTATGTTATATATATAGGTAGTGTAATTATAATGGTGCTTTGATTAATATATATATATCGTAGTAGTGGTATATATAGTCTATGTTATGGTTGGCGTGGTATATAATATATATATGTGTAATATATCTTATATTGGGTTGATATTTGGGTATATAGTAATATGTTAGTTTATGTGGGTTATGAGGTATGTGTTGTTTGGTATATGGTATATATATATATATATATTATTAGTAGTAGTAGATGTTGTTATGTATATACTATATATATTTAGGTTGTATTTAGCAAGGTTATAGTTATGGGTTTTATATATATATATTTATATGTTATATTTGATTATAGTTGTTGTTATTGTTATGGTATTGTATGTGTGTAGTAGTTATGTTTATGATTATGTTATGTTGTTTTAGTGGTGGTGGGATAATAATAAAAGAAGACCATTTATAAAAATGATGAGAACACAGTTTTTTTTTTAAGTGATTGAACAACTTTTTTAAATTTTTTTTGTTTCGTTTTCTTATTGTTTTTATTTGTTGTTATTTACATTAATTATGATTAGTATATCAAGTCTTTTTAGGGTATTTAGCATTTAAATACAGTAAATACAATATGTTAAAGAGGTATACCAATAGTATAAGTTGAGAGTTTAGTGCTTAATAAAGTTTTTATTTAGGGTTGTCTATCTAGGGCAGTTATTATGGACATGTTCACGTATGATTCTGGTGATTCATGTATTATATATTGCTGTAAGATTAGTAGTTTATTCTTTTATTGTGATTAAAAAAATCATTAATTTTACATTTGCAATTACTTTAATATTAGTTATTTAATATATAATTATAGTATTATAAAGTTTATTATTACATAATTATTTTATGTTTTATCTATATTTTTATTGTATATATATTAGTATTATAATATTTTATTTCACGTACTGCATTATATTCCATTTTCTGAGACTTTATGGTAATTCTTTCGCACACTCTATATATATATATATACGGTTATTTGTAAAATTATATATTCTATTGTTTATATATTTGATATAAGTATATATATTCTTTTATAGTCTTTTAAGCTATATTTGTATATATGTAGGGGGTGGTTTATGTATATATATACTTATTGATAGTGTTGTTATGTAGTGGGTATATAGGTAGTATATATATCTGTTATATTTTGTATATATATGGTTATGATATGTATTAGTACTTATATAAGGTGAATGTATGATATAGTATATATCTATATATACTATAGGGTTTTATAGGTATAGTAGTTATATGTTATTATTTATATTAGTGGTTATTATTAGTGTTATATTGTGATTATATATTAGGTAATAGTAGTATGTTGTATATTATATATGTGTATAGTGAGTGTGATTTTTATGAGTATTAGTTTATTGTGTTATGGTGTAAATATAGTTATATATAGAGTTTGGTATATTTAGTGTATGTTGTTGTTTGGGGTAGTATTGTTATATATTTATTGTAGGATATATATATATATAGTAATTATAGTATATTATTATTTTGTGTGTTAATATTTACCTTAGTTTGAATTCTTTTAGATTATATTTGATTTGTTGAGTGTTTTGGGTAGGGTTGTGTGGTGATTATATATTTGTTGTTATATATTACAGTGTATATATGTAAGTATGGTTAGGTGTAGTAGGTTATATTATTAGTTATTAGTATATACTATATTATTATATATATATATTAGTTATTATTATTGTAGTTGGTAGTATTATATGGGCTCGTTATCCGTATAGTAGAGTTCCTAAGAAAAATGTTTTGGTGGGTTAGTATTATTTATTATTTATATATATATATTATTGTATTGATATGTATTATATATATTATATATATATATTATATATAGGCCTATACGTATATATTATATTATATATGATATATATAATATATATATATATATATAGTATATATATAATATATATATATATGATATAGGTTTATTATTCCTTCAATCTAGTCCTTTTTCTCCCCTCAGACTGGTGGTTATGTGCGTAACAGAGCGCATTCAGAAAAGATAAAGGCAGTAAGAAGGCATATTGACTAAAACGTCGGAAAAGAATCCCAGCGCGTTATTACTCACCTCCTGTTCCTATTAATTAGTTTAAGGACTCGTCGCAAGTTAGAAATCCACCCTATATGCTTTCAACGGACCTGCGACGGCCCTCACTATGGTGGAGAGGTATGCAGTGAGCAGGGTTCATCCGCTTGTGAGCCCAGGTTGTGCCAAACCATAGGCCGGCCTCACAAGAGCGGGCACATTTCTCGGTCTAGTTAGTGGGCAGGTTATATTTTTTCTTTGTTCTTCTTTTTCTAATACTCATCTATTCTTTGTCCTTTCTAGTTACTGTTCGTTACTGACTTCAAATCCGCTTTTTCCTCATCTCCAGCCTGCTGCGGTTTTTCAACACATCTCGCCACTATATCCTCTGCTTAACAAACCGACTATCATTCATCCTTTCCAAATGACGCAAACCATCTCAATACTTTCATTTATTCTCTCGTTTTATAATTTCTTCAAACCACACACCTCTCAATATGTTCTCTCAATTCTTCTCACACCTAGCATGCCCCTAAGATGTCCATCTGAACACATTGTGAACTTTAGATCTGTACTTCTTATTCCAGACTATAGTTCTACTACTATTACAATAACACAGGTAAACAACATACGTCATGCAAGACCCTAGCGCAACTAAAGACTTAGTCCGCTTTACATCCACCAAGGTTTTAGTTGCACCAGCCACCTTCCTGCATTTTCACAACTTTCCTACTAAACCCTGCATCATCCGTTGCTTTGCGCTTAAATAAATACCTAAATATTTAAACTCAGACACTTGTTCAAGTGCTCACCATCTACATAACTTCACACTGAGTGACTGTCCTCACTCACAACCAAAACTTACTCTTATCTACGTTACTTTCAACCCCTTTACAAACTCCTGCAAATTTCTTTACCAATCCTCTCAAACTCTTCAAATTGGCAACAAAACCAAATCATCCGCATTAAATAGGTAGGGCACCCTCCACTCATCTCCATGATTCTAACACGCATTTCCTGTTCGTATTAACCTTCAATTTCTTTCAAAATACCGATCCATATACAAATTGAATAACCAAGGAGACATAAACAAACCCTAGCTCACCTCCGCTATAATATACATCACTTTTTGACACATTTATTTTACAGCAGCCTCCACTACGTCATATCATACTTTTTGGATTCCATTAGAAGCTATCACCAACACTATATATCACTAAAACACCTGCATAGGACCTTTCCTATTAACCTTTCATACCCTGTTGCATAATCCATGAAATACTATATACAATTTATGCTTCCTCTTCTAATTCTGCTCTATCATTTGCTTCAATGTAAAGATTTTGATCCATCACATCCTCTACTAACTAACTAAACGCACCTGTTCTTTCACATCAATCAGTCTTCAGTCACTCGGCGCACTCTTCTGACCAAAACACCAGCATATATCTTTCTTATAAACTAAAGTACCTTTTTTTTGCTATTATTATTTCCTAACTATGTTCTCTTTTATCTCCCGTTAATTCCTTTATATATGTAGTACTTATTGACTTTATCTTGTTCTTCAATCCCTCGTATTTATTACTCCATAATACGCTTTATTCACAACGTTCCAAATCTCAATCAATCACTCAATCTTTTTTGTTCCTTTGTTTCATTTCACTCACGTTATTTCATCTTACCTGCAATTTACCATTCTTCACATTCTTATCTCTTTCTCACTCTCTTTGCTAATAACCTCAATCCCAAAATACCAAAGAGAAGTATACATCAAACCACCACAGGAGGGATTCTATTTCTGGGTTTTTTTTTTTTTTGCCTATATTATTATTTTTTATATGTTTTTCATTCTTTTTCTCCATCACATCCATTTCATCAGTTAACAAAACACATCCCTATTCATTATTCTAAGTCGATTGGTTCCCCCTTATTCTAATTCTTAACCTTTCCGCGCTTCCTTCCAGAAGAGCTTCCTATTCCTTGTATGTCCCATTCATCCTCTTCTTCCAAACTGTTCAATTTACCCTCTTCTTTTCTCTTACGTATGCATCTTTTAGCATTGCCTTTTCTCCTTATATAATCCAAGCATCTTTCTATAAACTTCCTCATTTGCTTTTAGTACATTCACCACGCTTCTTTTTTTACTTTTGAACCGCTTGCAATCACTTTCATTCCACATCATTCACTAATGACATTCTAGCTTCCTACTTTAGCACACCCACATATTATTTTGCAACTGCTAACAATTGTTTCCTTCATTTGCTCCTGATATTAATTCAGTTTCAACTTGTTCACATTCACTGATTTACTTGCGAGCGTTCCTTAATACTGAATCCTGATTACCTGTTTGTTTTCACCTAACTTCTTCACTTAATTTTATCCCACTTCCTCTGTATCACCTTCCTCTCCATCCAGTCCACTAACTTAATTTTTACATAGAACAACAATATCCGATAATCCCATTCCTAAACCCCTCTGATTTAACATCCAATACATACTTCAACATCTCCTCTTCACCAACACAAAATTCAATCATACTTTTCACTTCGATCATCTCTTATCGACAGACAACTCTAGTATACTTATGGATAACTCTTGTGTTTAAAGAAAAGTATTTTACAAACATACCTCTCCCCTCACAGAATCAATTACCTTCCTACCATTCTTTCTCCTGACACAACAAAACCACCTGTTATACCATCCTTTTTTGATTTCATTATATATATTATTATTATTATATATATTATATATATTATATATATATTTATATTAATATATTTATATATATATATATTATATAATTATATATATAAGTATAGTTATATATATTATTACTTCTTTGTTAATATAGTAAAATCCGTATTAAATAGTCAATATTTAGCCTAAAAGGGGTATTGGTTCTCTGTATAATTTTAAAAAACATCTTTTATATATCATAAAAGAGGTAATTTTTAATAAAAAACAAAAAAAAACATTTTGTTTTAAAAAAAAACGTGTTTTTTTTCAAAAAAAACAAATAAAAAAAAACGTGTTTTTCACAACCCTATATATATAACTATATGTTATTTTTATTGAATTAGTGGAGTATATATTATTATATATATATATATATATATATATATAGTATATAGTATATAGTATATTATATATATATATATATATTATAATAGTATACATATATAATATATATATATATTATTATATATATATTATATATATATATATATATATATATTATTATTATATTATAGTATATTATATATATATATATATATATAATATATATATATATATATATATTATAATATAAATTAATTATATATCATATATATATATATATTATATATAATATATATTAGTATATTATTATATATATATATATATATATTATATATATATAATAATAATATATATATTTATATTATATATATTATATATATAATATAATAGATATATTATATATATATATATATTTATTATTATAGTATATATATTAATATATAATAATATATATTATAATATATTTATATTATACTATATATATATAGTATATATATATATATATATATATAATATATATATTATAATGTATAATATATATATATATATATTATTACTATATATAGTATATGATATATATATATATGGTTATATATCTTATAATATATATAATATATATAGTATATATATATATATATAATATTAATATATATATATATATATATATATATATATATATATATTATTAATATATATAATTATAATTTATATACTTATATTATATATATATTATATATATTTATATATTTATATATATAATAGTATTATATATATATATATTATATAATATAAGGGTTATATAAATATATATATATATGATTTTGTATTCTTATATTTTTATATTAACTATATATAACGTATTATAGTATATATGTTATATATAGTCTTTACTTTTATTTATGGCCTTATATATATAACCTTCGTCTATTTACTATTTTATATATATTATATATTATATATAGTAT
>JABUQX010098727.1:5000-7500 GCA_015478945.1 Trachelipus rathkii
ACAATAATAATTATAATAATAATGCACGCGTCGGTTATAATAATTTCTATAATAGTAATGAGCATGCTAATCTTAATGGCCATAATAGTAATAGGTACTTTAGTAATAATTGTAATTATATTAATCGTGGGTATGATGGAAATGTTAATAGATTTAAATGGAGTAGAAATATCACTTGTAAGGATGACCAAGGGCAGAGGGGGATTCCTAGTGATTCACCCCCTCCCCCACAAAAGTCGCTTGTCACTGAGTCAGTAGGAGTAGAGTCATCTTCAACTTCAAATTGTAACTCAACGCATGATGAGGTTAATAACAATAATCGCAATAATAATAATAATGATTGTAGAACTAGGGATGATAGTCGTAGTGATGGCAATAACGATTTTGTAAATTCTTATAATTGTATTGAAAATAATAACGCTGTGACTTTTGAAAACAATAGCTTTGTGAATGAGTCGCTGCCTCCCCCGACGGAGTCAACCTATCCCCCTACCCCAGTCACTGGGAAGAAGGCGGGAATGGAGGCGATTCTGACTTGTGAATCTATACTTATTGATAAAAATAATGATAAAAATGAATTTGTAATTAATGAAAGGGGCGAAATTCCCTTTCTGAAAATGAATTGTATTAGTTTTAGAAATGAAGGAGGTTCTTCTTCTTCCGATAAGCATGAGGGATCATTAATTTTAAGGAATAATGCATGTGACTTATCTAACAATACTGTAGTGGAAGTTTCTGGCAACTCAACTAACATCGTTGCAGCTGTTGGAGATATGATTTTTGATAAACTATATTACATTTCGGATAAAAGTAGCAATGAATCCTATTTGCTAGACTGTGGGAGTTGCCTCAACCTTATGAGTGCTTCTGAATTAGATAAGGAGGGGGCCCCGATTGGCAGTGCCAGGGCCGCAAATGGGGGCTGCATGAATATTTATGATAAAAGGGTAATCAAAATTGATTTGGGGTTAGACAGACTTTACAATGTACATGCCTATGCGGCAGATATCAAATTTAATGTTCTCGGCATGCCTTTTCTCAAAGAACACGGGTTCATTATAGACTTTAGGTGTCATTATTTATTAGATCCCAGCACGAAACGTAGTATTTCTCTTAGTAATGAGGCTTTTGATTTTTCGGAGCATGTACGAAATTCTATATTCCCTCTGGCCGCTGTCTCCTTAAATATACCGCTTTGCGAATACGAATTGGTTAATAATTTAATTAGGAAGTATCAAGTCTTATTCTTAAATCCTTATAAAGCACCTAATTTAAATTTAAAGAATGATCAACTCAAAAGATGGCGCTTTATCTGTACAAAATACAGGAAGGAAGGGGGCGTGGCTTATTTTGACAGCTGTAAGAACAAATTTTCTGCTCGCTCACAACCCGACGCTAACGAAACTATAGGGGAGGGGGGAGGGGGGGGTAGGGGGGGGGGGGGTGAAGATTGCACTGTTGATGAGGGGGGAGGGGAGAGAGAAGAATGTCCTTTGAAGGAGGAAATTTTATGCGAGTTAGCGGCAAACTACCCATACCATGTGACTGTTAATGGATCGCCGATACAATTGAGGAGTAGAACCATAGCTCCACATCTTTTTGAGAAAGCAAGGGAGGAAATCAATAAATTATTGGACGCGGGGGTCATTTCGAGGGGGAGAAGCAATTGGGGTTTTCCAACTAGCTTTTTGCCAAAGTCGGACGGAAGGGTTCGTTTGGTCGTTGATCTGAGGTTATTAAACCAAAGATCAACCTCTGACAATTTTACCCTACCCAAGATTAAGGATATTATATTGCAATTGCAACATTGCAAGTTATTAACAAGGCTAGACGTTCGGCAAGCTTACTATAACGTGCCAGTCAGCGAGGAAACAAAGAAATATTTCACTATTACTTGTCCATTTGGTAATTACAGTTTTAACTATTTAATACAAGGACATAAGTGTTCTTCTAGTGCCTTCCAGCGCTTTATGTCAATCTTGTTTGGAGATTTAAAACGTTTTTGTTTATTTAGATGACATCTTAATCGCCAGTTCGACTCTTGAAGAGCATGTTGCAATGTTGGAGAAGGTTTTAGAGAGATTAAAGTATATGAAAATTTATCTGAACCCAGAAAAATGTGTACTTGCAGTCGAAGAAACGGACTTTCTAGGTTTCAATGTTAGCGAGAAGGGGGTTAAGCCTAGTAAGGAGAAAATCGATGCAGTGGTGAATGTTGCAAGGCCAACAACTATCAAACAACTTAGGGCTTTCCTCGGTCTATATAACTTCTGCCGAATCAATATAGTAGGGGCGGCTCAATTGTTGCAACCCCTAACGAAAATGTTGAAAGGAAAACCCGCCTCCAATAAAAGGATTTCCTGGGGGGTAGAAGCCGAGCGAGCGTTTCTAGAAGCTAAAGCGGCAATGGTGAGTGCCACCCTGTTGTCGTTCCCTGATGAAGGAACTGAGTTACTAGTATACACGAAGGTAAGCGAACTCACTATAGCTAGTGCACTGA
>JABUQX010098727.1:10000-22914 GCA_015478945.1 Trachelipus rathkii
CAGTAGTTTAATTGACACTTTATCCTTCCAAAAAAAAAAAAAAAAAAAAAAAAAATCGTCTTCTTCCTCTATCTAATACTATAGATGAAACGATGCTGCCAAACACTAATAGTAGTAATAAATTCCCGCATGTTCCCTACAAAATGTCACAGGAAGGGTTGTAATAGAAGAGTTGAAATAGTCAAAAACCCCGAGGTGGGGATTAAGAAGGTCTTTTATGTATTTTGTAACAATGTATTGTAAGAATAGAATTTGTGTCTCGTAATAATAATGTCAAATTATTACTAAAAAAAAAAAAAAAAAAAAAAAAAACCTTGTGAAGGCAGAATTTCTCTTGCCCTCACAATAATTATGTACACCTCTCATAGTTGCTCTGTATATCAAATTTTACTATTAATTTTATTATATATGGAAAATATTTAACAACCTTTCGTATGGCACTATTTTTGTGAGAGTGAGTCACTGCAATGCTGCCCGCGAAATGTCTGGCATTTCGAGGGAAGGAAGGCAGTAAGGCTTCAAGATACAAGAATAGAGGTCGCATTTTAAGCTTCGGCTTGTTAAAAGAACCGGAAAATTGTGTTTGATTGTAGGGACTTGTTATATTAACTTTCACCAATTTTATTAATGACTGTGAATTAGCCTATTGTGTTGAACAACAAATTGATTGCATTTTAAATTGTTCTTACATTGATGCCATTACCTACTATGTGATTTAATTAGTCTTAGGAATAAAAGAATAAAAGTAATTACTCCTTTTCATTATCACTGTATTAACTCGTCAAAGGGTTATTACATATATATATATATATATATATATATATATATATATATATATATATATATATATATATATATATATATATATATATATATATAAAGATATATGCTATGTATATATATAACATATATATATATCATATATGCTCATATATATATACATATATATATATATATATATACTACTCTTCTATATATATATATATATATATATATATATATATATATACTATAATATATATATATATATATATATATATATATATATATATATATCGAGGATAAATTAGGGGGGGGGAGAGAGAGAGAGAGAGAGAGAGAGAGAGAGAGAGAATGGTGAAAGGATAAAAGTTTTAGCAAACAATTATTTAATTATGTAATTAAATGAATGGACTCTGTTTCTCGGTCAATTTATTTCAGTTCTGTTTTTTTTTGTTTTTTATTTGTTTTTGTTTTATTTATGTTTCTATTTATGTATTTATTTATTTATGTATTTTTATTTCGTATTTATTAATTTATTTATTTACTTATTCCTTTACTTATTTATGTATATACAGTATTTTCTTTATTTATTTATTTCTATTTATTTTTCAATTTATTCTGGTATTTTCTGCTCACGTGTTAAAATATCAATTTAAAATATTTTTTTAAATATAAATAAATTAACTTTTAAGCTTTTAACTATTAATTAAACTTTCAAACTGATAGTTAAATTTTAAGCTTTTAACTATTAGCTAGAAAGTTTAATCCCAGAATTAGGTTGATAAAAAAATGTTAGTTTTAGCATGGTTATTTTTTTTTTTTTTTACAGTTGTCACCACCACTCACGGGCAGAGCCCTATTCAGGGAGGGGGTGTTGCACACTAAAATTTCATCCGCTAGCGTAAATTACGCAGATGAGCACAGACGCAGGCTTTAAAGTGAGGGAGATTAAATTCAGCAGGAAACACAGAAGATGGAAGAAAATTCCACAGAACAGATGTGGCAGGAAAGAAGGAAGCACCGCAGCGAACTAGCCTGGAGTTACCTACATCAACACAAAACTCGTGCGCAGACACAGCACCCCTTGTGCTACGAGGGCGTCGTAAAGGTGGTGGTATGCGAGTGGTAAGTTCCCTCGAACACCTGCCGCTGCGGTACCTATAGAAAAGAGATAAAGTACCAACATCGCGCCGCAAAGATAGAGGGTCAAGTGAACTGGAAAGTACAGAACAGTTTATAAGCTTTTTGACTCGACCCTGTCCAAAAGCCAGGTGAAACCAGAGCCCCCCAGATATGAGAGCAGTACTCCATACAAGGGCGGATGAGACCCTTGTATAGCTGGAGTAACTGAGAAGAGGAAAAAAATCTCGCAGTCTAAACAGAACTCCCAGTTTCTTTGAGGCCGCCCTAGCAACCGTTGTGATGTGAGGTTTCCAAGACATTTTTTTGTTTATGTTAAGGCCAAGGATGTTTATATTGTCAACAGGAGAGACGAGAGAACCGTCGAAAGAGATAGGAAAGTTAGAAGGTGTTTTAGAGAGGGAGATTTGTAGAAGTTGAGTTTTTAAAATTGAGTTTCACAAGGTTGATACGACCCCAATCGGAAATTCTATCCAGATAAGCGAATAGAATCGGAAAGATTAAGACGAGGAGGCAATTCTAGAAGGAAAGAGGGCAGAATTGAAATGAGTTGAAGAATGAAGGGTCGAGTCATCGGCATACGAGTGGATAGAGTTAGATGTGCAGGTGAGAAGATTATTAATGAAAAGTAAGAATAAAGTAGGAGATAAGACAGAACCCTGAGGAACACCACTATTGACAGAAAAAGAAGAAGAAGTCGCTCCATCAACCACAGCCGATATTGAGCAACTTGAAAGAAAGCTAGACATAAGTAAGCAAAGAGAAGGAGGGGAGCTTGGAGAGCAGTGACGCGTGCCATACCCGGTCAAATGCTGTGGATATGTCAAGCGCCACACAAGAATCTCCCCGTAGTTCTAAGGGCGGAAAACCCTAAATCGGTTAAATAGGAAGAAAGTATATCACCAGTAGACCTCCGAACGTCGAAAGCCGTACTGGCGATCGGAAGGAAGAGAATGAGAATTCAGATGGTCTAAGTGAGAGTTAAGAAGGGTTTCAAAGATCTTAGATAGAATACAGGTGAGAGCTATAGGGCGATAATTAGAAGGATCAGAGCGGCTTCCTTTTTTTCGGAATAGGTTGGACATGTGCGTGCTTCCAACACTGAGGGAAAGTGTTAGTATTGAGACATAGAGAATATGGTGAACGAGGACAGGCTCCAGCTCAGAAGCACACTCCTTCAAAACCGGGGAGGGATGCCATCCGGGCCCCCGCCTAACATTCATAGATCTCAGGAGACCATGCACCCGATCAAATGTAATCACAGACTAAAGGCATAGGACACCTAAGAGGAGAAGGAGGAGGAAGAGTGCCAGAATCGTCCAGGGTTGAGTTGAAGGAAAATAGGAGGCCGAAGAGATTGGCCTTTTCAGTTTGTGATTAGCAACAGGCAACAGAGCCATCAAGATCGAATAAGAGGAAGGCAGGTTTACAGTTGTTAGAATGTTTTGGCAAGAGGCCAGAAAGATTTGTTAGAAGCAAGGAGGTTAGCGCACTTTCGTTTGATGAAAGCCGCTTTGCTCGGCAGAAGAGTATCCCTGCACAACGAGATTCTAGCTGGAATAGAAAGAATTAGCACAAGTGAAATGAGGAAAGAACGAAAATTTTCCACTCCCGATAGCGCTGTCTCTGGCCTGGACTAAGCTGAAGGCAGGGCTGATCAGAACCATAGATTAGCAGAGAGAAAAGATTTGGAAGAAGTCCGCAGAAGGAATAGACGTTGATAAAAAAATGTTAGCTTTAGTATTGTAGATTTACTTTTCAAATTTGGTAAGGAGTATAATATTAGCTTCAGTAGAGTATATTTACACCTCAAATTTGGTAAGGAGTATAATATTAGTTTCAACCGAGTAGTTACTTCTCAAATTAGGTCATGAGCAAAGTATTAGTCTCAGTTGAGAATTTTTTCTCTTGAAATTTGGTAAGGTGTATATTATTAGGTTCAGTTGATTAGTTATTCCTCAAATTAGGTTATAACCAAAGTACTAAACTTAGTTTCGAAGTTTTACTCCTCAAATTTGGTAAGGAGCATAATATTAGTTTTAGTTTAGTTACCCCTCAAATTAGGTCATGAGCATAGTATTAGACTCAGTTGAGAAGGTTTATTCCTAAAATTTGATAAGGAGTATAATATTAGTTTCAGTTGAATAGTTACTCCTCAAATTAGGTCATAAGCAAAATATTAGGCAGTTGAAAAGTTTTACTCCTCAAATTTGGTAAGGAGTATAATATTAGCTTCAGTTGAAAAATTTTAAGCCTCAAAATATATAAGGTGCAAAATATTAGCTTCAGTTCAAATGTTTTATTCTTTAAATTAAGTGAAGAATTTAATGTTAACTTCAGTTGAATAGTTTTACTCCTCAAATTAGGTCAAATATTAGCTTCAGTTGAGAAGTTTTTCTCTTCAAATTAGGAAAGGAGTACAATATTAGCCTTAACACATTAAATATTTAAAATATTTTCTTCAAAATTGAAATTCTGTATAGATTAATTTGAGAACTTATAAGTTAATATTATAAGTGTCACCACCCTCCTTATGTTTGTTTAGGAATATGATCAGTTCTTTATCGGAGGCACCATAATTCCTAACGATGTTTATGAGGTTATCAAACCCAGGGCTGAGGAGGAACTGTAAATTTTTTACCTCGTCCCAACTCCAGCTCTCTATGATTTTAAAATATCCAGCTCTTCCTAATAACACCACTTATCATATTTCAAGTACATTTTTTTTTGCTTAAGCTCCACATAATTTTTTTTGTTGTCTCCACAAAAAAGATTTCTTTGACTCCGGCTCCGGCTCCACTCAAAACCCATGAAGCTCCGTCTCCGTCTCCGTCTCCGGCTCCGTCTCCGATGTCATTATTTTTGCTATAAAGCCACATTTGTCTAATTACAACCTTTCAAAGGTTTTAATGATGGCAATTGACAAGTAATGACGTCATAAGGTTTATTTTAAGCCTTTCGTAGCCAACATAAAGTCTCCAGGTCTCCTAATGCGTCATTAACTTTATTTTGGTTCACGAATGGCATAAATGTTCAATGACGATGCAATCAATAGGGCTTAAAACTCTCAATCACAAGCTCCATTTCAAGAACAAAGAAGTTTAAAAAACAGGAACAAACAAATAATATTTTTAATAATAAGGAATTGAATTGTATCATATTGCATTTTATTGTATTGTACTTCACGTATTTACTCTACTGTATTGTACTGTATTGTATTGTATTGTATTGTATTGTATTGTATTGTATTGTATTCGATTGTTTGTATTGTATTGTATTGTATTGTATTGTATTGTATTGTATTGTATTATATTCGATTGTTTGTATTGTATTGTATTGTATTGTATTGTATTGTATTGTACTGTATTGTATTGTATTGTATTGTAAAGTATTGTATTTGATTGTTGTATTGTATTGTATTGTATTGTATTGTATTGTATTGTATTGCATTGTATTCGATTGTTTGTATTGTTGTTTCATTGTCTCAGAACTCAATGTATTAATGTACCTTGTATTGTATTGTATTGGTATGTATTGTATTGTATTGTATGTATTGTATTCATTGTTTGTATGTATGTATTGTATGTATTGTATTGTATGTATTGTATTGTATTGTATTGTATTTAGCTTTATTTTCTTATGTAGGCTATAATGTATTGTATGTATTGTAATTGGGTATTGTATTGTATTGTATTCGATTGTATAGTATTGTATTGTATTGTATTGTATTGTATTGTATTGTATTGTATTGTATTGTATTGCATTGTAATAGATTGTAATTGTAATTGTTTGTAGTGAAATGTATACAATGAATTGCACTAATCGTGTAGGAAATGTATTGTATTATTTGTAATGAATCTCATGGTATGTGCTAGATTGTATTGTATTGTATTGTATTGCATTGTATTCGTTTTGTATTGTATTGTATTGTATTCGATGGTTTGTATTGTATTGTATTGTATTGTATTGTATTGTATTGTATTGTATTGTTTTCGATTGTTTTTATTGAATTGCTTTATATTATATTCTTTGTATTGTATTGTATTGTATTGTATTGTATTGTATTGTATTGTATTGTATTGTATTGTATTGCATTTTATAAAAAAAATTCCTGTATTATATTGCACTGTATTGTACTGTAAAATAATCGTACTGCATTGCATGTTATTATATTATATTATATTATATTATATTATATTATATTATATTATATTATATTATATTATATTATATTATATTATATTATATTATATTATATTATGCAATGTATTGTGTTGTATTGTATTAATTTACATTGTATCGTATTGTATTGTTAAAACAAACGTTCATGAATAAACATTCATTGCGTAAGCATCGTTACTAGTGGGGTATCTATCTAAATAAATAAATATAACTCAAACACAGGGGCGCATTCAGGGTAGGGGGATAAGGGGGTACAGCCCTCCCAAAAATTATGATGAAGACAAAATTTTATCAAAGATTTCAAATAAAAAATAAAAATAAAAAATTGGAGCAAAAACAATGGATATAGGAAAAATAATAAATATATCATATCTTATTCTTCCTGTATTAAAACAATCCGAGAATTTGGAGAAATATGGCAAAACACATTTCGAAAGTTGCCAGATTCGCTAGATTTATGTACCTAATGTACCTAAAATTAATTCAACTCATTATTATTACATTTATAGCCGAAACTTATTTCATGAAAAGCATATGAAATTTTGTATATTTTTTGTATATTATAAATACACCCAATTTTTTAGCATCTTTATATGAAAATTTAAAGTTTCAATTTACTAAATAACACCTTAAATGAAATATTTACATTTAACGTACAAACAAAAATATTTAAAAAATATAATTAATACCTTAAAAATTGTTTTTTTTTTTTTTTGGTAAAGCAATTATATATATTTAATTTTAGGAATGTCAATAAGAGATGCTTCCTATATATTTTTTTTAAATTCAGAACATTATAATTATTTTAAAAATTCCCAATAAATACCAATAATAATAATATTTTAAAAGATTCTTCAGAATAAATCGAATTTTCGCTAATTACGATGACCAAATCTAGATATAAAACTTTAAACTAGACCCAAAACTGAAATTCCTACAAGCTACTGATTTGAAAGGTTCATTCTAGCGCATATATTGAATTGAGCAAGACATCTACTGTTATTATTTTATCAGTGGTAAAAACAAGGGAGGGGATTAAGATTAAGCCCCTCCTCCGAACTGGGGAATTAAGCCCCTCCGCGAACTGCAAGATTAAACCCCTTCCCTGAAAAAATCCAGCGTGCGCCAGTGCTCAAGCAAAGATCAAGTGAAAGTAAAAATTTAGTGGTTTAACAATAAGAAATCAAAATAAAATTAGGCAGAATAAGAATTATGCAATAATAACAATAATAATAATAATAATAATAATAATAATAATAATAATAATAATAATAATAACATTAACAATAATAATAATAATAATAATAATATAATAATATAAATAATAATAAATATATAATAATAATAATAATATGATCACAAAAAATAATAATAAAAAAAATAAATAATAAGAAAAATAATACATAGAAAAAAATAATAATACATAAAGAGATAAATCAATTACAATAATAATAATAATAATAATAATAATAATAATAATAATAATAATAATAATAATAATAATAATAATAATAATAATAATAATAATAATAATAATAATAATAATAATAATAATAATATTCTGAAAGAACGTATAAGCTAAAAATAAAAAATAAAAGTAAAATGAAAGTATTAAAACAAAAAATATTAAAAAAAAAACAAACTAGCGGAATAAACACAAGCAAATAAACACTTAAAAAATAAACACTAACAAATTAAGATTGGCAGTGCACCGCAGTTTTCCGTATCTCACCTGAAAGTAGTGCACAGGAACCACACTGAACTATCTGTCATCTTTCCTCACCACACCGCACCATACCCATCATCTTTCCCCACCGCACCGCACCGCAACGCAACGCAACGCAACGCAACGCAACGCAACGCAACGCAACGCAAACGCACGCACGCAAACGCACGTTGCCCAGCCAACACTACAACAAACCAAAAACACAAACTCACATTCGAAATAAACAACAACAAACCAACCAACACAACAATACATTATAATATATAATATATAAAAATATATATATATCTGTCTTATATGTTTATATAGATCTTTTTATATAGAGGTATTTAATATATATATATATATATATATAATATATAGTATATATAGTATATATATAATAATATAATCGTTAAAAGAATATATGAATATATATATAATAATATATATAGTATATATATAGTATATCTATCTATATATATATATTTCATAATAATATATATATAATGGTATATATATATTATTAGTTCACTATATAATTAGTTAGTATATTAAGTAGGTATATATAATAATAGTAGTACTATACTATAAAAATATAGATATATATAAGTAGTGATATATATAAGCCTCCTTATAATTTATTTAGAAATATTTACTTCTATATTAATCTAGTATAGCTTTTTAATTTAGCGTATATTATATATATATATATATATATATATATATATATATATATAAACAAAATACCAAACAAACAGCATATACAAATACCATCCATACACTTACACACATACAAACAACTACAACACACACACACACACGCACACACACACAACACATCACACACATTTCCACACCAGCACACACACACACAAATTAAACACCTTAAAACATCGATTATTTAAATATTTATTCCCTACAATTGCTTAGGGGATAAGGGAGAAGTATTCGGGGGTGCGGGGTGCAGGGGGGATCCAGGTGCCAAATTTGGGGGGTTTTGGAGGTAAATTAATTAGAGAAACAACTTTGAATTAAATGTTTACACATGTTTCAATTATTTTATACTTTTAGGCTTGAGTAAGTAAATTATTTATTTATTTATTTATTTATTTATTATTATTATTATTATTATTATTATTATTATTATTATTATTATTATTATTATTATTATTATTATTATTATTATTATTATTATTATTATTATTATTATTATTATTATTATTAATGCCTATTATTATTCTCTATAGAAATATTATTTTTATTAATAAATTATTATTTTTTGTATTATATTTTTATTATTTTTATATAATTATTTTATTATATTATTATTTATTATTATTATTATTATTATTATTATTATTATTATTATTTTTATTATTATTGTTGTCATTGTTGTTGTTGTTGATGTTGTTGTTATTATTGTTGTTATTATTGTTGTTATTATTGTTGTTATTATTGGTTATTATTATTGTTGTTATTATTGTTGTTATTATTGTTGTTATTATTGTTGTTATTATTGTTGTTGTTGTTGTTGTTGTTGTTGTTGTTGTGTTTTCCGGCACGAATGTGAACGGTGTTTTTTTGTCTGTTATCTGTTGTTGTGGTTATTGTTGTTGGGATTATTGTTGTTGGGGTTATTGTTGTTGTGGTTATTGTTGTTGTTGTTGTTGTTGTTGTTGTTGTTGTTGTTGTTGTTGTTGCTATTATTAATTATTATTATTATTATTATTATTATTATTATTATTATTATTATTATTATTATTATTATTATTATTATTATTATTATTTTTATTATTTTTACTTTTATATATTATTATCATTAATTATTCATTAATTATTATATGTTATTTATTTATTTAATTAATTTTAAATTATGTATTATTATTATTAAAATCAGATATTACTTTTATTTCTATATTATATTATTATTATTAATATATTAATAAATTTTTGGGCCTCACTGGACGAAAACGTCCACCCCTTAGTGCAGCCCCTGTTTCACTGCTCAGATACTATTCGATATTCCTATTACTCAATATTAATTAAGCTAGACATATGAATGCAATACCATAGAGAGGAATAAAGTATGTCTGATGTTGATTTTATTAGTGATTATTATTATTATGATTATTTATTATTATTATTATATTTTACTTTATTAATTATTATTATATCTTATTATTATTTATTATTATTATTAATATATTATATTAATTATTATTGTATTCAATGTTATGTGCTATTGTTATGATAGTGCTATAAATTGAGATTATTTATAGTCTGAATAAGGTAAATAGTATTTAACGACACCTTGTATGTATTATTATTATTATATAAAAAAATAATACATAATTAATACAAACAAAAGTCAATTTTCCTTTGTATCTAAATAAGTCGTTTATATATTTTAAAAGAGCGAAACCTTCCCATCGATCATAACTTCCTTCCGGCAATAAAAAAGCCATCAAATATTTATAACCTACGTTTATTACTTTGATATCTATATTATTCCATGGATATTTATTTATATATTGATATTTACATGCGAGTGTACACGGGAAGGTATGTATCAACGTTTATGGACTTGTATAAGTGGTGTTAGTACTTATATTCATTCATTACTACTTTAAAATTAGGTTAATATATCGATATTTATTTATATATCTATATTATTGAAGAGTTTAGGATGATTTAATATAATTATTTATTATTATTATTATTATTTATTAATTATTATTATTATTATTATTATTATTATTATTATTATTATTATTATTATTATTATTATTATTATTATTATTATTATTATTATTATTATCATTATTATTAAATACTTTATCTTAATATTATTTATTGTACTTGAAATTTAACAATTAATTTGTATAATAATAATAAAATAAATCATAATATTAATAAAAAATTTTAAATATGAAATCAACATTAAAATAATTAAAAAAATAATATAAAAAAAAAAAAATTTAAAAAAAAATATATAGTTAAAATTAAAATATTCCCTAAGAAGCAAAAATATGATGAAATAAATGGAATAAAAATAAAAAGAATATTATATATTATAGAAAATAAAAATATTAAATATAAAATAAATTATATAATTTAATAAATTTAATATTAAACAAAATAAATTTGTAATTGTGAATATAAGGTAAATTAAAATATTTTATTAATAAAAAAGTATTAAATAAATTGAAAAAAAAACTTGGCACGAAACTCTCTTTAATTTTCTAAGTTAGACTTTATTTAATCCCTTATATTGTTTTGCTCTCTCTCTCTCTCTCTCTCTCGAGTCTCTCTCTCTCATCTCTCGTATCTTTCGTATTTTCTCTTTCTTCGAATTATACACTTATCTTTCTTGTCTTTCTTATCTTTCTTATCTTCTTTCTTTCTTTCTTTACTTTCTTTCTTTCTTTCTTTCTTTTCTTTCTTTCTTTCCTTCTTTCTTATCTTTCTTTCTTTCTCTCTCGCATCCTTTCTTCTTATCCTCTTCGTTATCCTCTCTGCTCGAGGTCATCCTACCTCCCTGGATGCATTCCTCTTCTCTCTCTGTCTCTCAATTTTCCTCTCTCTATGGCTCAATCGTTTTATCCTCTGTATAAGATTCTTTCTCTCGCATCTCTCTTCACTCATCACTACTCTCCGATACAATCTTCTACCCAATCGCATGTCTCTCCCGTGTGTGCTCGTAATCAAGTTCTGGTCGATCACTCTCATCTGCTTTCCTCTTTCGTTCTGTCGCGGATCCATCGAGGAGCGCATCTCATCACTCCGTCATCCATACTCTCCAGTCAAGGCAATCGTCGGGTCGAGAGTTCCTCTCTCTCACTCTCTAATAGGTGCTAGTTCATATCTCACTCTCTCATCGATTCTTCTCCCTCTCTTTTTTTTTCTCTCCTCCTCCTGCTCCGTCAATACTGCAGCTCTCTCTCTCTCGTCCTCTCTCTCTCTCTCTCTCCTCGCAGTCGCAGTCCTCTCTCTCCTCTCCTCTTCTCCTCTCTCCTCCTCCTGTCTCCCTCTCCTGGCCTCCGACTCCTACTCCTCATCCTTCTCTCTCTGTTCTCTCTTCATCTTCTCTTCTCCTCTCTTCCTCCCCCCTCTCCTTTCCCTTTTTATCTCTTCTTTCGTTCTCTCTTCCCTCTCTTCTCTCCTCTCTCTCATCTCTCTCTCTCTATATATCTATAATATAATATATATATATATATATATTTATAATATAATATATATATATAACTATTATATATATAATTATATATATACTATATATATATATATATATATCTACAATTTTCTTATCTTTCCTTCTTGTTGTCATTTTCTGTCTGTCTGTCTGTCTTCGTCTCCCGGAACTAGGAAGCCTGTCAGGGGGGGTGTCTGTCTCTCATCTTTCTCTCTCTCTCTCTCTAATATTATATATATATATAATATATATATATATAATGTAATATATATTATATATTTATAATATATATCGTATATATTAATATATATATATATATATATATATAATGGTGACTGATTGGATTGGAAGTGTGTAATAAAGCCGTTTATGGCAGGGGTATAGGTTCCAAGGGGATTGTATGGAAAGAGGCAGGTAAAGTAGTCAACCTATATAACTAGGGTAAGGAGATAAGAGAAACTGTAGAAATTAATAGGGAAATAAAGTTTTAACTTGAGTGGTGTGTAAACGGGAAGATACATTTCTGGTAATTGTTGTTCGAAAGCGGGAAGAGTGCGTTGTAGTGACTGAAGGACTGATTGGTGAAGAGCAAGGTCGCGTTTAGGAGTGGTAAAGGATGTGTGGATCAAATCTTTACAATTGAAACTAATGACGAGAAATGAGGGGAGACAGAAAATAAATTTTATTCAGGTTTTATTGGATTTGCACAAGGCGTATGATAGGTAATAAGGAAACTCTATGGCCAGGTGTTTTATTGATATTAAGATGTTGGTTGGTAAGGCTTCTGAAAATAGAAAATCAAAACCAGAAAGTAGTGGATGGCGTCGTGTAGAATAAATGCGGTCAAAAGGTGATTTGGTTTAGTATTAATAGGCAGTATAGTGAGGCAGGGTTGTGGTTATGCTCTCCTTGGTTTTTTCAATTTGTATA
>JABUQX010098728.1:0-14047 GCA_015478945.1 Trachelipus rathkii
AAAATTACCTAGGAGTCCAAAATTATTACATGAAAGTGATTGTATGAAATGCTAATTTTTTTTCAACTTTCGATTTCTTTGTTATATAACTTAAAACGATATACCCAAGCTCGACTACGCTTTATTGCTACAGCAGAATGTAAGTATTTTATGAAGTTCTTCAAAGAAGATACCTCAAAACACTGCCTAAAGTACCTAGGAGTCAAATTATTTCATGAAATAGTAATTTTAGACGAGAAATGCTGAATTTATTTGTGCAACTTTAGATTTCACTTGTGTTTTGTACTTAAACTCGAGATCTACGAAGCTTGACTACGCTTTATAACTACACCAGAATGTAAGTATTTTTAGAGTTCTTCAAGAGATACTCAAACCCTGCCTAAATTACTAGGAGTCCAAATTATTACAATGAAAAGTGATTTAGTATGATGCTAATTTTTCAACTTTAGATTCCTTTGTTATAACACTTTAAAACGATATGCCTAAGCTCGACTACGCTTTATTGCTACAACAGAATGTAGGTATTTTAGATTTCTTCAAGAAGATCCTTAAACACCTGCCTAAAATTACTTAGGAGTCCAAATTATTACATGAACAGTGATTTAGTATGAATGCTAATCTTTTCAACTTTTAGATTTACTTATGCTTATAACACTTAAACGATATACCTAAGCTGAACTACGCTTTATTGCTACAACATAATGTAAGCTATTTTAGAGTTCTATCAAAGAAGATACGCTCAAGACACCTGCTAATTAACAGGAGTCAAATTATTACATGAAATAGTGATTTAGAGATGAATGACAATTTTTTTAACTTGTGATGATTTCTTTGTTAAACACTTAAAATCGATATACCTAAGCTTGACTACGCTTTATAGCTACACCAGAATGTATTTTTAAGAGTTTCTTTCAAAGAGATACCTCAAACAACCTGCCTAAATTACCTAGGAGTCCAAATTATTACATGAAAGTGATTTAGTATGAATGCTAATTTTTTTCTCTTTAGATTTCTTTTATAACACTTAAAACGTAATACCTAAGCTCGACTACGCTTTATTGCTAATCCAGAATGTATAGTATTTTAAGACGTTTTCTTCCACAGAGAAAATACCTTACACCTGCCCTAATTTAACTTAGGAGTCCAAATTATTTACATGAAAGTGATTTAGTATGATGCTAATTTTTTAAACTTAAGATTTCTTGTTATAAAGCACTTAAATTGATCATACCTAAGCCTGCGCTCCGCTTTATTGCTTACACCAGAATGTAAGTATTTTAGAGTTCTTCAAAGAAGAATACCTCAAACACCTGCCTAAATTACCTAGGAGTCCAAATATTACATGAAAGTGATTTTAGTATGAATGCTATTTTTTTCAACTTTTAGATTTCTTTGTTATAACTTAAAACGATATCTAAGCTCGACTACGCTTTATTTGCTACACCAGAATGTAAGTATTTTTAAGTTCTTCAAAGAAGATACTCAACCCTGCCTAAATTACCTAGGAGTCAATTATTACATGAAAGTTATGTAGTATGAATGATGAATTTTTTCAACTTTAGTTTTCCTTTGTTATAAAGTTTAAAAGATAGAGCCTAAGCTCGAGTACGCTTTTTTGTCTGACATTTTGGGACCAGAAATGTAAGTATTTTTAGAGTTCTTCAAAGAAGAATACCTTCAATCACCGTGCCTAAATTACTAGGAGTTCCAAAATTATTACATGAATAGTGATTTAAGTATATAAATTGCAATTTATTTTCATCTATCTCAGATTTCTTTGTTATAAACTTAAAAACGATATAACTAAGCTCGACTACGCTTTATTGCTACACCAAGATGTAAGTATTTTAGATTTCTTCAAAGAAGATACCTCAACACCTGCCTAAGGTTACCTAGGAATGATTCAAATATTACGATGAAAGTTATTTAGTATGAATGCTAATTTTTTTTCATTTTTAGATTTCTTTGTTATAACTATTAAACGATATACCAAGCTCGACTACGCTTTATTGCTCACCAGAAAAATGTAAGTATTTTTAGAGTTCTTCAAAAGAAAATACCTCACCACCCTGCTAAATTACCCTAGGAGTCCCTAATTCTTTACATGAAAGTTGATTTGAATGAATGTAATATTTTTGCAACTTTAGATTTTCTTTGTTATAACACTTAAATCGATATACCTAGAGCTTGACTACGCTTTTAGTACGACACCACCAGCAGATGTAGGTATTTAGAGTCTTGAGATAGATACATCAACACCTGCCCTAAATTACCGTAGGAAGTCAAATTTTATTAATGAAGAGTGATTTAGTAATGAATGCTAAATTTTTTCAAACTTTAGATTTTATTGGTTATAACACTTTAAAACGATATACCTCAGCTCGACTACGCTTTATTGGCTACACCAGAATGTAAGTATTTTAGAAGTTCTTCAAAGAAGATACCTTAAACAACCTGCCTAAATTACTTAGGAGTCCAAATTAATACATAAAGGTGATTTAGTATGAATGCTAATTTTTAACTTTAGATTTCTTTTGTTATAACACTTAAACGATATATACCCAAGCTCGACTACGCTTTATTTGCTACACCAGAATTGTAAGTATTTTAGAGAGTTCTTCAAAGAATGATAACCTCAAAGAACCTTCTAATTAACGTAGGAGTCGCCCAAATTATATACATGAATAGGTGATTTAGGATGAATGGCTAAATATTTTTTTTAACTTTTATAAATTTAGGTTATAACTTTTAAATCGATATACCTAAGCTTGACTACGCTTTCTAGCTACACCAGAATGTAAGTATTTAGAGTTCTTCAAAGAAGATACCTCAAACAACCTGCCTAAATTACCTAGAGAGTCCTCAAATTAGTGTACAAGAAAGATAATTTTAGTATGAATGCTTATTTTTTCAATTTAAGATTTCTTTGTTATAACACTTAAAACGATAAACCTAAGCTCGACTACGCTTTAGTTAATTACACCAGAATGTAAAATTTTTAGAATTCTACAAAGTAGAATACCTCAAACAAGTGCCTAAATTACCTAGGAGTAAATGTATTCTGAAAAGTTTTATTTAGTATGAATGACACTTAATTTTTTTCATAACTTTTAAGATTTCTTTTGGTTGTACTACACAGTTAAAACGATATACCTAAGCTCGACTACGCTTTATTGAGCTACACAACAGAATGCTAAGTATTTAAAGTTTCTTGCAAAGAAGATCCTCAATCACCTGCTAATTACCTAGGAGGTTGCCAAATTAGTTTCAACATGAAAGTGATTTAGGATAAATGCGCTAATTTTTTCACCTTTAGATTTCTTTGTTATAAAACTTTAAAACGATACTACCTCTAAGCTCGATCTACGCTGTATTGCTACAAGCGCAGATGTAAGTATATGTAGGTTCTTCAAAGAAATTCCTCGAACACCTGCCTTAATTACGCTATAAGTTCAAATTATTACATGAAGTGATTTAGTATGAATGCTAATTTTTTCAACTTTAGAGTTCTCTTTGTTATAACACTTAAAACGATATACATAAGCTCGACTACGCTTTTGCTACACCAGAATGTAGTATTTTAGTTTTCTTCAAAGAAGATACCTCAAACACTGCCCTATTACTAGGAGCCGAAATTTAGAGATTACATAGAAAGGTGAATTTGTATTGGAATGCTGAATTTTTTTCGCTCACTTTATGATTTCTTTGTGACGAGATATAATACACGCCTTAAAACACGATATACTTATAAGCTCGACTACGCACTATATATTGCTACAAATGTTAGCGACCAGAATGTAAAGTATTTTTAGAGTTCTTTCAAAGAAGATACTCAAAACACACTGCCTAAATTACCTAGGAGTCCAAATTATTACAGTAAAGTGATTTAGTATGAATGCTAATTTTTTCAACTTAGATTTCTTTGTTATAACACTTAAACCGTATATGACCGAGGCTGCGACTTTAACGCTTTATTGCTTAACAGGTCACCAGAATCTAAGTATTTTAAAGTTCTTCAAAGAAGATACTCCATCAAACACCTGCTTAATTTACCTGGAGTTCCAAATCATTACATGATAGTGATTTAAGTATGAAGTGGCTAATTTTTGTCAACACTTTAGATTTCTTTGTTTATAACACTTAAAAAAACGATTAACTAAGCTCGACCACACTTTTATTTGCTACACGCAAATGTAAGTATTTTAGAGTTCCTTTCAAAGAAGATACTCAAACGACTGCCTTATTACCTAAGGAGTCCTAATTACACTGAAAGTGATTTAGTATGAATGCTAATTTTTTTCAACTTTAGATTTCTTTGTTATAACACTTAAAACGATATACCTAAGCTCGACTACGCTTTATTTGCTACACCTCAACCAGAATGTAAGTATTTTAGAGTCTAACAAAGAAGATACCTCAAACACCTGTCCTAAATTACTTAGGAGTCAAAATTACTATTACATGAAAGTTATTTAGTTATGAATGCTAATTTTTTCCAACTTTGGTTTTGCTTTGTTATAACACTTAAAACGATATACCTAAGCTCGACTACGCTTTATTTGTACACTACCCGAGAATGTAAGTATTTTAGAGTTCTTCAACGAAGATACCTCAACCTCAAAAATCTGCCTAAATTACCTAGGAAGCCAAATTATTACAGTAAAGTGATTTAGTATGAAATGCAAATTTTTTAAACTTTAGATTTCTTTGTTTTATACACACTACTTAAAACGATATACCCAAGCTCGACTACGCTTTATTGCTACACCAGAAATGTAAGAATTTTAGTTTTCTTCAAAGAAGATACCTCAAACACCTGCCTAAATTACCTAGGAGTCCAATTATTACATGAAAGTGATTTAGAATGAATGCTAAATTTTTTTTCAACTTTAGATTTCTTGTATAACACTTAAAATGATATACCTAAGCTTGACTACCCTTTATAGGCTACACCCAGGAATGTAAGTAATTTAGAGTTCTTCAAAGAAGATACCTCAACACCTGCCTAAATTACCGTAGGAGTTCCAATTATACAATGAACAGTGATTTAGTATCGAATGCTAATGTTTTTCAACTATTATGATTTCTTTGTTATATAACACATTAAAACGATAATACTAAGCTCAAGATGACGTCTTATACGTATGCATACACCAGAATGCTAAGTATTTTAGAGTTCTTCAAGAAGATGACCTTAAACCACCTGCCTAATTATCCCTAGGTCCAACATCTTATTACACTAAAAGTGATTTAAGTATGAAATGCTAATTTTTTAAAAACTTTAAATTTCTTTGTATAAACACTTAAACGATAATACCCTAAGCTCGACTACGCTTTATTGCCTCACCTAGAGCAGAATGTAAGTATTTTAGATATCTTCAGAGTTCTTCAAAAGAAGATACCTCAAACACCTTGCCTAAATATTACCTAAGAATCCAAATTATTACATGAAGTGATTTAGTATGAATGCTAATTTTTTCAGCAAAACTTTAGATTTTCTTTGTTATACACTTAAAACGATAATAGCTAAGCTCGACTACACTTTATTGCTAACACCAGAATGTAAATAATTTAGAGTTCTTTCAAAGAAGATACCTCAAAACACCTGCCTAAATTACTAGGAGTCCCAATTATTACAATGAAAGTGATTTTAGTATAATGCATTTTCTTCAACCTTTAGATTTCTTTTGTTATAACACTTAAAACGATATACTAAGCTCGACTACGGCCTTTATTGCTATATACACCAGAATGTAGTTATTTTAGAGTTCTTCAAAGAAGATATCTCAAATACCTGGCCTAAATTAACTAGGAGTCGAAATTATTACATGAAAGTGATTTAGTAATAATGCTAATTCTTTTCAACTTTAGATTTCTTTGTTATAAACTTAAAACGATATACCTAGGCTCGACTAACGCTTTATTTGCTACACCAGAATGTAAGTATTTTAGGGTTCTTCAAAGAAGGTACCTCAAAACACCTGCCTAAATTACCTAGGAGTCCAAATTATTACAGGAAAGTGATTAGTATGCATGCTAATTTTTTCAACTTTAGATTTCTTTGTTATAACACTTAAAACGATATACCTAAGCTCGACTACGCTTTATTGCTACACCAGAATGTATGTATTTTATGAGTTCTTCAAAAAAAGATACGTTAAACATCCTGCCTAAATTAACCTGGAGTCCTAATATTACATGACGAAAGTGATTAGTATGAAATGCTAATTTTTTAACTTTAGATTGTTTCTTTGTTATAACTACTTATAAAAGATATACCTAATAGCTCGGATCTACGCTTTATTGCTACACCAGAATGTAAGTATTTTAGAGTTCTTCAAAGAAGATACCTCAAACACCTGCCTAAATTACCTAGGAGTCCAAATTATTACATGAAAGTGATTTAGTATGAATGCTAATTTTTTCAACTTTAGATTTTTTTGTTATAACACTTAAAACGAAATACTTAAGCTCGACTACGCTTTGTTGCTACACCAGAATGTAAGTATTTTAGAGTTCTTCAAAGAAGATACCTCAAACACCTGCCTAAATTACCTAGGAGTCCAAATTATTACATGAAAGTGATTTAGTATGATTGCTAATTTTTTTTCAAACTTTGATTTTTTGTTTATAACACTTAAAACGAAATACCTAACCTCGACTACGATTTTAGACACTTAAAACGATATGTAAGTATTTTAGAGTTCTTCAAAGAAGATACCTCAAACACCTGCCTAAATTACCTAGGAGTCCAAATTATTACATGAAAGTGATTTAGTATGAATTGCTAATTTTTTCAACTTTAGATTTCTTTGTTATAACACTTAAAACGATATACCCTAAGCTCGACTACCTTTATTTCTCACCATAAGTGTAAGTATTTTAACGTTCTTCAAAAGAAAAGATACCTCAAACAACCACCTGCCTAAATACTAGGATCCAAATTATTACATGAAGTGATTTAGTATGAATGCTAAGTTTTTCAACTTTAGATTTCTTGTTAATAACCTTAAAACGATGTACCTAAAGCTCGAACTACGATTTATTGCTACAAACCAGAATGTAAGGTATTTTAGAGTTTCTTCAAAGAAGCATACCTTCAAAACAACCTGCCAAATTACCTAGGAGTCCAAATTATTAAATGAAAGTGATTTATTAAGTATGAATGCTAATTTTTCCAACTTTAGATTTTTTGTTATACACTTAAAAGGATATACCTAAGCTCGACTACGCTTTATTGCTACACCAGAATGTAAGTATTTAGAGTTCTTCAAAGAAGATACCTCCAAACACAACTGCCTAAATTAACCTAGGAGTCCCAAATTTTACCATGCAAAGTGGAAATTTAAGTATGAAATGCTAATTTTTTCACTTTAGGATTTTTTGTTATAACACTTAAAACGAATACCTAAGCTCGACTACGCTTTATTGCTAACCCAGAATGTAAGTCTTTTAGAGTTCTTCAAGAAGATACCTCAAACACCTGCCTAAATTACGTAGGAGTCCAAATTAATTAAACATGAAAGTGATTTAGTATGAAGTGCTAATTTTTTCAACTTTAGATTTTTTTGTTATAACCTTAAACGAAATCACTTTAAGCTCGACTAACGCTTTTTGGTTGCACACCATAATGTAGTATTTTAGAGTTCTTCAAGAAGATACCTTCAAACACGCTCACTCACAATTACCCTAGGAGTCCAATTTTAACATGAAAGTGATTTAGTATGAATGCTAATTTTTTCAACTTTAGATTTTTTTTGTTAATAACACTTAAAACGAAATACCTAAGCTCGACTACGCTTTTTGCTTAACACCAGAATGTAAGTATTTTAGAGTTCTTCAAAGAAGATACCTCAACACCTGGCCTTAATTACCTAGGAGTCTAAATTATTAGCTGAAAGTTGATTTAGTATGAATGCATATTATAACAAACTTAGATTTCTTTGTTATAACACTTAAAACGATTATACCCTAAGCTCGACCTACGCCTTTATTGCTACATAAGAATTAGTATTTTAGAGTCTTCAAAGAGAATACCTCAAACACCTGCTAAATTACCTAGGAGTCCAAATTATGTACATGAAAGTGATTTAGTATGAATGCTAGTTCTTTCAACTTTCAGATTTCTTTGTTATAACACTTAAAACGAAAAACCTAAGCTCGACTACGCTTTATTGCTACACCAGAATGTAAGTATTTTAGAGTTCTTCAAAGAAGATACCTCAAACACCTGCCTAAATTCCTAGGAGTCCAAATTATTACATGAAAGTGATTTAGTATGAATGCTAATTTTTTCAACTTTTAGGTTTTTTTTTTTTATAACACCTAAAACGAAATACCTAGCTCGACTACGCTTTATTGCTAACACCAGAATGTAAGTATTTGAGTTCTTCAAAGAAGAACCTCAAACACCTGACCTCAGTACCTAAGGATCCAAAACATTAACATGAAAGTGATTTAGTATGAATGCTAATTTTTTCCAATTTAGATTTCTTTGTTATAACACTTAAAACGATATACCTAAGCTCGACTACGCTTTATTGCTACACCAGAATGTAAGTATTTTAGAGTTCTTCAAAGAAGATACCTCAAACACCTGCCTAAATTACCTAGGAGTCCAAATTATTACATGAAAGTGATTTAGTATGAATGCTAATTTTTTCAACTTTAGATTTCTTTGTTATAACACTTAAAACGATATACCTAAGCTCGACTACGCTTTATTGCTACACCAGAATGTAAGTATTTTAGAGTTCTTCAAAGAAGATACCTCAAATACCTGCCTAAATTACGTAGGAGTCCAAATTATTACATGAAAGTGATTTAGTATCAATGCTAATTTTTTCAACTTTAGATTTCTTTGTTATAACACTTAAAACGATATACCTAAGCTCGACTACGCTTTATTGCTACATAAGAATGTAAGTATTTTAGAGTTCTTCAAAGAAGATACCTCAAACACCAGCCTAAATTACCTAGGAGTCAAATTATTACATGAAAGTGAATTAGTATGAATGCTAACTAATTTTTTCAAGCTTAGATTTCTTTGTTATAAACACTTAAAACGATATCCCTAAGCTCCGACTACGCTTTATTGCTACAACCCAGAATGGTAAGTATAGAGTTCTTTCAAAAGAAGATACCTTCAACCAGCCTACCAATATTACCTAGGAGTCCAAATTATTACATGAAAGTTGTTTAGTATGAATGCTAATTTTTTCAACTTTAGATTTCTTTGTTATAACACTTAAAACGATATACCTAAGCTCGACTACGCTTTATTGCTACACCAGAATGTAAGTATTTTAGAGTTCTTCAAAGAAGATACCTCAAACACCTGCCTAAATTACCTAGGAGTCCAAATTATTACATGAAAGTGATTTAGTATGAATGCTAATTTTTTCAACTTTAGATTTCTTTGTATAACACTTAAAAACGATATACCTAAGCTCGACTACGCTTTTAATTGCTACACCAGAATGTAAGTATTTATGAGTTGCCAAGAAAATACCTCAAACACCTGCCCTAAATTTCCTAGGAGTCCAAATTATTACATGAAAAGGATTTAGTATGAATGGTAATTTTTTCAACTTTAGATTTCTTTGTTATAACACTTAAAACGATATACCTAAGCTTTACTACGCTTTATTGCTACACCAGAATGTAATAATTTTAGAGTTCTTCAAAGAAGAGTACCACAAACACCTGCCTAAACTTACCTCGGAGTCCAAATTATTAAAATAAAAGTGATTTAGTATGATTGAAATTTTTTCAATTTTAGATTTTTTTGTTATAAAACTTAAACCATAATACCTCAACTCGACTACGCTTTAATTGCTACACAAGAATGTAAGTATTTTTGAGTTCTTCAAAAAAAGAAGACCCCTCAAACACCTGCCTAATTACATAGGAGTCTAAATTATTTACATTGAAAGTGGAATTTTAGTATGAATGCTAATTTTTTATACTTTAGATTTCTTTGTTCATAACACTAAACAACGATAATAAACATAGCTCGACTAACGCTTTTAATTGCTTACCATCAGAATGTAAGTATTTTGAGTTTTTCACAAAAGAAGATACCTCAAACACCTGCCTAAATTAACTAGGAGTCCAAATTATTACATGAAAGTGATTTAGTATGAATGGTAATTTTTTCAACTTTAGATTTCTTTGTTATAACACTTAAAACGATATACCTAAGCTCAACTACGCTTTATTGCTACACCAGAAAGTAAGTATTTTAGATTTCTTCAAAGAAGATACCTCAAACACCTGCCTAAATTACCTACGAGTTCAAATTATTAACAACACTCCACACCACCGCTGATCATATCCACCGAACCACCTATGAATGCTCACACCCACAATTTTTTCCTCTTTAGATTTTTTTGTTTCCACACCACCGCCACACACACACCCACTCAGACTGCCCATCCTCCAGCCGACTTCACACGCTTTATACTCGCTCCACACCCCACAACCAGAAATGTAAGTTATTTTAGAGTTCTTCAAAGAAGATACCTCAAACACCTGCCTAAATTACCTAGGAGTCCAAATTATTACATGAAAGTGATTTAGTATGAATGCTAATTTTTTCAACTTTAGATTTCTTTGTTATAACACTTAAAACGATATACGTAAGCTCGACTACGCTTTATTGCTACACCAGAATGTAAGTATTTTAGAGTTCTTCAAAGAATATACCTCAAACACCTGCCTAAATTACCTAGGAGTCCAAATTATTACATAAGTGATTTAGTATGAATGCTAATTTTTTCAACTTTAGATTTCTTTGTTTAACCTTAAACGATATATAAGTTTGACTACGCTTTATTGCTACAATAAAAAGTAAGTATTTTAGAGTTCTTCAAAGAAAGGTAATACCTCAAACACCTGCCTAAATTACCTAGGAGTCCAAATTATTACATGAAAGTGATTTAGTATGAATGCTAATTTTTTCAACTTTAGATTTCTTTGTTATAACACTTAAAACGATATACCTAAGCTCGACTACGCTTTATTGCTACACCAGAATGTAAGTATTTTAGAGTTCTTCAAAGAAGATACCCTCAACCCTTGCCTAATTACCTAGGAAGTCCATATTATTACATGAATAGTGATTTAGTATGAATCCTAATTATTTTTTCCACTTTAGATTTTTTTGTTATAACACTTAAAAAACGAAATACCTTAGCTCGACTACGCTTTATTGGTACACCAAGAATGTAAGTATTTTAGAGTTCTACAAAGAGACCCTTCAGAACCACTGCCTAATTACATAGGAGTCCTAAATTAATTACATGAAGTGATTTAGTATGAATGCTAATTTTTCAACTTTAGATTTCTTTGTTTATAACACTTAAAACGATATACCTAAGCTCGACTACGCTTTATTGCTACATAAGAATGTAAGTATTTTAGAGTTCTTCAAAGAAGATACCTCAAACACCTGCCTAAATTACCTAGGAGTCCAAATTAATACATGAAAGTGATTTAGTATGAAAGCTAATTTTTTCAACTTTAGATTTCTTTGTTATAACACTTAAAACGATATACCTAAGCTCGACTACGCTTTATTGCTACACCAGAATGTAAGTATTTTAGAGTTCTTCAAAGAAGATACCTCAAACACCTGCCTAAATTACCTAGGAGTCCAATTATTACATGGAAAGTGGATTTAGTATGATGGCTAATTTTTCAACTTTAGATTTTTTGGTTATAACACTTAAAACGTAATACCCCTATGCTCGACTACGCTTTATTGCTACACCCAAATGTAAGTTTTTAGAGTTCTTCAACGAAGATACCTCAAACACCTGCTCTAAATTACTAGGAGTCTAAATTGTTACATGAAAGTGATTTTAGTATGAATGCTAATTTTTTCACTTTAGATTTTTTCTTTGTTATAACACTTCAAACGATATACCTAAGCTTCGACACACCTCCCCCCACCAGGCCACACTCCTCCTTGCACCACCACTCACACCACACAATTACACACAGGACACAAGTCACCCCGGCCTCCACCACTTTTAGAGTTCTTCAAAGAAGATCCTCAAAACCTGCCTAAATTACCCTAGGAGTCCAAATTCCACCTTACCCCCATTCGCCCACACAGTGATTTCACGTTGTGCCCAAACTTTTCTTCCTAAACCCTACTTTAAGATTTTCTTTGTTATACTTACACCCACCCGGGATATCCTAGCTCGACACTACGCTTTATTGCCAACCACAACCCCCACCCCCCCAACCCCACCCCACAAGAATGTACTCCATTTTAGAGTTCTTCAAACGACACCACGCTCCCCCCACACACACTACACACAACACCTGCCCTAAAATTCTAGGAGTCCAAATTAATTACATGAAAGTGATTTAGTATGAAATGCTATTTTTTCAACTTTAGATTTCTTTGTTATAATACTTAACGAGTACCTAAGCCTCGCTACGGCTTTATGCCTTACATCCGAATGTAGTATTGTTAGAGTTCCTTCAAAGAGATCCTCAAACACCTGCCTAATTAACCTAGGAGTCCAAATTATTACATGAATGTGATAGTATGAATGCTAATTTTTCAACTTTAGATTCTTGTTATAACACTTAAACGATATCTAAGATCGACTTACGCTTTATTGCTACAACACCGAATGTAAGTATTTTTAGAGTTCTTCAAAGAAGATTACCTCAAACTCCTGCCTAAATTAACTAGGAGTACAATTATTTACATGAAAGTGATTAGTAATGAATGCTAATTTTTTCAACTTAAGATTTTTTTGTTATAACACTTAAAACGAATACCTAAGCTTCGACTACGCTTTATTGCTACAAACCAACATGTAAGTATTTTAGGTTCTCAATTTAGATAGATCTTACCATCCGGTTCATCCTGTCACTCGTCACGTTATGTCATCAATTGTATTGATAAAAACACCAAAAAATTATATTAGTTAACGCATTTATAAAAAAGAAAATGAGATTTGAAAATATAAATGTCAGTCTCTAAAAACCATTCATCGAAAACGGGTTTATCTTTGCCAAGATGCAATGCAACTGGACTACATGTACATGTTAGAACAGAGGCAGCTTTATGTGGCCCTATTGTATTATTAAACTAAATGTTTATATTTTAAACTCAGGCACCGCACTCACGGTCCAGCATCGCGGTGGAGGGCGGTAAGTGCAACGTGGTCTCCATTCCTCCTTACCTCCTTCTCTATATATCTTTATTTTCACTTCACTTTGACTTAACGCTCCTTTCGTTACTTCTTTATTTTGCTTATTCTCTCGCATCTAGTGTTTCGTGGCCACTACCTTCATGCAATTTTTTTCTTTTTCAGAACCTCGTGTGAAGACCGTTTTCTTTGTCCTCATCTCGTATGGGGGTTCCGCGCGTGTCGTTACAAAACACTTAACGATATAACCTAAGCTCGGACTACGCTTTATTGCTACATAAGAATGTAAGTATTTAGAGTCTTTCAAAGAAGATACTCAACATCCCTTCCAATTACCTAGGAGTCACTTATTACAAGTGAAAAGTGGATTTAGTAATGAATGGCTTAATTTTTTCTACTTTAGATTTCTTGTTATAACACTTAACCGATATACTAGCTCGACTATACGCTTTATTGCTAAACCAGAATGTAAGTATTTTAGGTCTTCAAACAAGATACCTCAAACACCTGCCTACATTACCTAGGAGCCCAAATTATTACATGAAAGTGATTTAGCATGAATGCTAATTTTTTCAACTTTAGTTTTTATTGTTATAACACACTTATAAACGGAAAATACCTAAGCCGACTTAAGCTTTAATTGCTACATGCCAGATGTAAGTATTTTAGAGTCTCAGAAGATACCTAAAAACACCTGCCTAGAATTACCTTAGGAGTTCTAAAATTATTACATGAAAAGGATTTAGTATGAATGCTTATTTTTTTAAACTTTAGATTTTTGTTATAACACTTAAAATGATATACCTAAGCTCAGCTATAGTTTTATTGCTAATAAGAATGTATGAAGTTTTTTGTACATTTAGTGTAAGTTT
>JABUQX010098729.1:0-17500 GCA_015478945.1 Trachelipus rathkii
CTTCACTCTACTACCTAACTACTTTCGCTATTGCTCAGGGATGATATCACTATATTATATTATATATATATATATATATAATATATATATATATATATATATAATCGATAGTTTTAACGTGCTATACGTTCGAGAATTTTTACTGCATCCTTGACCAAATTTTTTATGAATATGTCATCATACGTTTATATTATTAAATTATTAATTATTATTATTATTATTATTATTATTTATTATTATTATTATTAATTATTATTATGATTATTATTATCTATTATTCATTGATTATTTATTATTATTTATTAATGTTATTATTAATTAATATTATTTAGAATTCCTTATATCAACTTTTAGTCACAAAAATCCTCTTCACTGAGTGTGGGATCAAAGATCCATCACAAAAATTTCGTCTTCCATCGAAAATATTCTAAACGAAAATAATTTACAAAGAAACTATGAGGCATAGTTTATATCTGTTTGGTTCCTGATAGGTTTTCGTTCTGTAAAACCCTCAGGTGTCTTCAGAGTTTCGATTCTTAACACTTGAATGAATTGATTTAACACAAACATTACTAAATTTTAAGGTAGCATATATATACCTATTATATATCATATAGTATATAGTACCTAATAGACTACTAGGCGGAATAGTATAATTAGCATATAGTATATACCTTAATGTTATTCAGTAATACCTAATTTTACCACAGTATATCAAATATATTTATATATATTAGATATTTTATATATATACTATATATTATATATTATATAATATATATATATATATATATATATATATATATATATATATATATAAAAAAAAAGAATCAGTTTTGAGTGACCTTATCTCCAAATCCAGACGCATGCGCATCTCGCTATAGTAGATTAGTTTGATATTATAAGGGATATATATATATATATATATATATATATATATATATATAAAAAGGCGAAAAAGAGAAGTACATTTATTATATATATATATATATATAAGATATGTATATATATATTATATTATTATATATATATATATATATTATATATATATATATATATTATGTATAATATATATAAATATATATATATATATGGAAGCGGGAAAAAGGAGATAGTCGAAAAAGGAGAAAAAAGAAGATAGTGAAAATGGAGATAGTGGAAAAAGAAGAAGATAGTGAAAAAGGTGATAGTGGGAAAAAAGAAGATACAGGAAAAAATAAAGATGAAGCCACCCGATTTTATGAAATATGTCATCAATACGTTTATTATTATTATTATTATTATTATTATTATTATTATTATTATTATTATTTATTATTATTATTATTATTATTATTGGTATTTTTTCATTTATTATTAATATTATTTTAGAAATTCTATTCAAAATCTTGATGTTTAATATATAAGTTTTTGCTTTTTAGCTTCCTATTCACTAAACGTTATTCTTCTTAATTTTCATTTAACTTCAAAGAAATAATTTACAAAGAAACTTGAGGCATATTTATATTCTGTTGGTTCCTGATCGGTTTCATCTGTAAACCTCAGGCGTCTTCCAGAGTTTCGATTCTAGCAATTGAATGAATTATTTAACACAAAATTTAAGATTATTATAAAAATTACTAAATTTTTGGGTAGCATTTCATATTATATTTAATCTAAGGAACATTACGTTAAACTTTATGTTAATGTCTGGTTTATGATGTCTTATGTAGTAAGCTTCAGCTATTTTTAGTTTTTGCTTTTCGCCTGAGGAGTGTAAATTTTAAATGACTTTGATATATCAGCTATAGTTTTCTTTGATATATCAGCTATAGTTTTCTTTTTAGGCGCAAAGCATATATTTTATACATACATTTTCATACATACTGGTATGCCCTATTTATTAATCTATTAATAGTGTAACAGTCAGACTCGGAACATGCGAAATGATGATTAATTGAAAAGGTTTCCTTAGTAGAGAAGTAGGTAGAAAGTTTTCCTGGTTTGTAGGTAGATAAATCGGTTCTTAACTGCTCGGATTGTTGTTGTTGCTTGTAGACCATACGAATGTGGGGGCGTTTGATACATACCGCTTAGGATATTTTTTTCCTTTATCGAAGTCTCTCTTGCGTTTTTGAAATTTTTTAAAATTATATGTTTAATGCTTTCAAGAGATATTGCTCGTATGCATGCTGCCCTGGCCGTTTTTTACCTTTGTCTATAGAGTCTTGTTTTGTTTGTTTCCTTTGGTTTACTTATTTTTTGGCTGTTTAAATTTAAAGGGTGGTTACAATTGATCAGGTTCTGGTTTTAAATTTCTTTTAAACTTCAACAGATCAATGATTGGCCAATCCCGAGCCATCACAATGAAAATTGGGTAATACTATTATAATGTATTAGCCTACGGTATATATATGATATATACATCTTTTTATCTAAACTAATTATTATCGGATATATGCTTTTTTAACGATCAAGAGATATATATATATATATATTATATATATATATATATATATTTCGTAGTGTATATATATATATATATATATATGTACGTAATTACACTTATATAGAATCTACATAGTTATGACTCAGATTATAAAGTTAGATATAATCCTATATATTATAGAATTAAGATATAATAATATACTATATTTCCCCTACCGCCTATCCCCTTGTGGACCACTCAAGTAACATTTGCGGCGTGTATTAAGTACACGTAGCCTATCACATGAACGTAGCGTAGCTGAGCTCAGCGTTCATCACACAGATTCGTTCATCGTGAACATCTTAGAGTTCATCTATACTGCTACGTCATCGTTAACAAATGTGCGTGGCTTATGTGTATGAATTTGTTCATCCTGAACGTTCATGAAAGTAAATCCTATAACGTCACGTTCATCACCAACAACAACGAACAACAACAACAACAACTACAAAAACCAACAAAGACAGAGCTATGTGCGGTATTACTCAATACATTAAGGTTCAGAGTTTCGACTAACAGTTGTAATAATATATATATATATAATATATATATATAACCTATATATATATATATAATATATTATTTGACCCTACTTATATGGTACGTCTTATATATATACGTATATATTATATACGAGCTGTCATTATCAATGCGCTGGTAGCTCGACTTCACACACGAATATTTCTTTAAAAGTAATACTTAGACCCATAATCGCTAATATCTTTAATCAAATATAACAACCGTTTGCGATAGCGGAATTAAACGTTGAATTTAATACGAAAATTCCCTTTGCCTGGCGAATCTAAACCTTGACAAGGTGAGAAGGTTTTCGACTTTAATAATTTTTCAGGCTGAGAATTAATAAGTCAATTTAATTTTTATGTTTAGTACGGGCTGGAAAATATTTCAGTAAAAACACGTTTTTCACTGACTCTATAGAACTCCTTCTTATTAGCCCGTACTTGGGCTAATAACCCCCTACTGCGAGGTGCATCACACCCTCGCTTTCTCACGACCTTCATGCTTTTTTACAGCTTTATAGGTTTAAGTATCGTTTGTGCGCCCACCATGTTCATGAAAATAACTTAGTAAAGATTCTCACTACCTAGCAGCAGAATACATGAACTAGAAGAAAAAGATGCTAGCGGATTACATCAAACTAGAATTGGTTCAGAGGCCGTATAACAGTTGTAGTAGTAGTAGATGTAGTAGCCGTAACAGGGGTAGTAGTAGTAGCTGTAATAGTAGTACAAACTTATTACTATTAAATATATCACACCTACTCTATTCAATCGTCATGCCATTTTAATATTTTTCCACTAAGACTGGTTATAAAACATGGATCTTCTAAAATAAAAGTTTTCCAACATGAAAACAACGCGAACCATTAAAAGCTTAAAGTAAACAAGCTTATTTCGTTTCAGTGATTGGTTCATGTCATCCAATCACAGCGAAGGATTGTTTGATAAGAGTTATAAGTACAAAGTCCCCAAAACATGGAAAAATCACAGGGATATAATAAAAAAGTTTTCACCATATATAATATATTATATATATATATAATATATATATATTATATATATATATATATATTATACTATATTATATATATATACCTATATATATATATACTATCTTTTACTGAATGTTTTATTTCATTATATTATATATAGGCTACTATACTATCTATATAAATTATATAATATATGTATTTATATATATTTAGTAGTATATATGATTGCCTTACTATATATATATATATATATATATTACCTTACTATATATAATTTTTACATATAAGTAATTACATTGCTACAACTTTGAACTATATTATATCTATTATATATATACTTATATTATAATATATATATATAATATATATATATATATCTATATATATATATAATAACTAATAATAGTTATTATATATATATATATATATATATAATATAATATAGGCCTTCCCAATCATCACTTTGGCTATCAAAAATGATTAATGATCTTGCAATCATTAATCAGGTGGGGTTGATTGAGAAGTACTTTCCTCGTTGTGCTTTATTTGACAATGTGATATGGACAATTAACAGTTATGGATTTGATCAAATTAAGTAAAATGAAGGTAATTCTAATGCACATATATTGTAGTTAGAACTATGATAAACACCAGATAAATATCCACAATAAAATTGGCAAGAAATCCTAATCTAAGTGACCTGTAAAGGGGAGGTCGGACTTGGCGACTCCTCATTGTGGGAGCGCTATCAAAGGACTGATCTCGAGTTAACCTGGCGGTGTCCCATCTTGGGCACTTTCCCGCCAAGCCTAACTCTTTGTTTGGCGTCTCTTTCTTGGGGAAGAAAGAGATGCCAGACAATGGAGTTTAAATACAATGCATAAGGTATAAAAGTATGGAGGCTTCATCCGGGGTTTGAAAGAGGTATGCATGAGACCGGCAAATTAGCCTCTTACAGCTGCATACCTACTAATGACAATGCATGCTATTGTCTCACAAGGATTCCCTATCGTAATTTCGGCTTAGACTTTGGTGATCCCGGAGTCAGGAAAAATGACTGCCTCACAAACATACGTGACGCGTGTGTTTGTGATAGTTTCACAGTCTTTTTCCCATAACCGCCTTCTGATTAATAATTAACATAATGGAGGAAAGAGGAAGGAAAGACAGAAGCACTAATTAGAAAAAGGAGAAAGAAAACTTCATAAAAATATGGGCTCGTATACGACAGGTTATAAATTACACATGTAAATTCTTCGTCAGTAATACTTGGTTCCTCCGTATTTTTTTCAACTTTCTAACTCTTTTTTTTTTTGTCGTCTTCGTTTTTCTCGTTTTGCATTTACTCTTCAGTGTCACACTCTCAAAGGCGAGATTAATGTTTCCATCAGTTATTTAATAGAATTTTTAAGGATCCTTTCCGGTAACTTCGTATTAACCTTTTGTTTTCTTTCAAATGCATTCAGGATCCAGTAATTCACATTTGCAAGTCTTTCATTGAAAAGCAATCATCAAAATGATATTCCTATCCTTTTTTCTCCTATGTATCATTATCTGTTCTATTTTGGAGGTTGTTTGGAAGCTTTGCTCTGATTGGTCAGTTGGCTGATGGGAGGACCAATCATAGGGTCCGTATGAGAACTGTTGTTGTTGTTGTTGTTGCCCAATAGATGGCGCTTACAGGGTGACGGGCAAGGAGAGATTTTGGTTGAGTTTTGAAGGAACGTTTGTCCTTTTAAATAGCGAGAGTGTTGCCTTTTGATGGTCAATTATTTTCTTTTCTTCGTAGATGCTTACATTCTTAATATTTTTCTGATCATTTTAATATTAAAAGAAAGATTTTAGACTACGAGAAATAGGTGTTTGAAAAAAGAAAAAGGAAAGGAGTCTTAATATTATCATGCGACATAAATTTGGATTATACATTTATAAATTTTACGAGGAGCCTTTCGCTATACAGTTTAAAATTTTCATTTTTCCCTACGCTATAGCGCTCGCGCGGTTTGCTTTTAGGTGTACATCGGGTATAATTGTAGCAAGTCTCGTTTAAGAGCTCTGTTGCTTTGACAAATGTTTATTTTAATAAATTTTTAATCATCTTTGATATAAACAAAAAAAATTATATAATTTTCTCTAAAATAAAGAATATCTTTTTACATGCAATTGATTTACGAAATGATATTAAAAATTGTTTATCTTCCTCTATATAAAAATTCAATATATTTTTAGAAATATTTTAGTAACCCATTTCAATTCCATTTTCTATCGTTCTGAGGGTTCATCATTCCTCGAACTTTCACATTTTGAAAAAGCGTTTAAAAATAAATTACAGTTTAATTTTCAGCAAATACATTGATAACCGAAGAAACTTTTTAATTTTTAATAAGATCATAATCATTCAACATAATAGTTATTTTTGATGGTAATTTATTATTTTATTTTTAATGAATTTTTAAGACTCTCAGGATGGATAGAGATTTATTGACAAGCTGACAAGATATCAAAGAAAAAAGGGAGATTCAAATTTTAGGAAACAATGGTCTCTCAGTCCTTCCAATTCCGGACTTTGGAATTTCTGTTTAACCCTGTCTCCACCGTTCTCTTCCACTTTGTTCGAAAATATCCTGTTTGCTTCGTATATCATAACGTAAGAAATATCGGCTTAAAATCCCATCACAAAACCGACTCTTCCAACCTACGACTCGTCAGCCTTTTGTCGGTCGGTAGGTCTGTATGGGAGTTTCCGCCGACACTCTTCCGTCATGATACATAGAAATTCACAAAAAATTTTTTTTTCTTTTTAAACTTTACTTTGATATTATAGTTATCAACACGTTTTTAAATTAATTGGATTATGAACTAAATTGAAGTAATTTTCATTTTAAATTTATTGTTTACTTATTTTGATCTGTATTAAATAATATTTTGGGTGTTTTGCATATTTATTTTATCTAGCGATCGATGGCAACTCAACGGTGGGAGTCATTGGCTGTTTGAAATTTTTGGCTATAAGAAAATCTTTTCATAAATATCCTATAATAATTATTATATATAAATAAAAAGTATAATTTTCATGCAACACGAGATAATAGAATTATAAGATAAAGCACCTTACCAATTTTTGGAAACCTTTATTTTAACTTTTTGCCGACTTTGGCTTTAATTTTAATATAGCATTTTTACTATTCGTAATGTTTTTAACTTGACCATTTTTATTGGAATTTTGGTTGTTATTTTTAAAGCAAGATGGCGCATGCTATGCCATTCACAGAGAGATTTTACGTTTGTCTTTTCATAGTATCACAATTTATTCCTACATAGGAATCACAATTTTCACTTAATTGTCAGTTTTCATCGTTTGTCTTTTTATCACTATCGTTTTTGTTTTACTATTTTTATTTTATTTTTATTTTTATTATTATTATTATTATTATTATTATTATTCTATTATTATTATTAGTAGTAGTAGTAGTAGTAGTTTTTGAGTTCAGGTTTAAGGTGTTTTTAATTTTATTCGTTGATATATTTATTTTTCACCGAGGTTGTTCTACGTTGAAATTTTCAAAGTATTTACCACTACTTGGATGGAGGGAAAAAGGGGGTTTGGAGATGCTTGGGGGAGCGGCTCGCTTTGTTTTTCTTTTTACAGCGGGACCTAAATTTTTCAGGATGGTGGCAAGGAGGTGGTATTGCCATATGCTGTTCTTCGTTTTTCTTTATTTTTATTTTCTAATTTGTGTGTCTGCACAAAGTGTCGCCCAGATAGGCGAGTGTGTGTATACTTACACAGGACGAGATTTTGTGGAGATTTTCGTACACCGTTGGAGGAAGTCTTTTTAGAAAAAATTCTTTCACTAAAGCAGGTTCTCTATTGAGGAGATTTTGCGCGTTTACTTCACCGATGGTCTCCCTCAAACGAGAAAGGAATTGACTCGGGAGTTCGTTGGCAAGCAGTTTTATTTGGGTGACGTCACTTGTATTTTGTTCTTTTGATATTGAGTGAGTTCTTTTAATTGTTTTCACCAATTCTTTATAAGTGTTATTTTTGATTGGGATTTTGATCGTGGCTAATAACTGAATGGGGAGCTTTGGCGCTATTAATCTTAATTTTTCTTGGTCACTTTTTATTTTATAAAGCTTAAAAAGATTGTTTACCGCTCTCAGCCAAATTTGTACATCATTTTCAAGAAAATTTGGAAGTGTGATTGAATGTACAAACTTGCTTTGTGTTTTGCGGGAAGATGGCGGGGCGATTTTCAACTCAGCCTCTGAGGAAGAAGCGGATGGGCCTGCGTCACCATGCGAGGGGGAAATTCTTTGGGGGAATGGAGTTTTCTTCCTCCCTCCTTTTGAAGTGTTCTTCGCCTTAGTTTTAAGGCTTAACTTTTTAACGGATGCCATTTCTATGGTCTTGTTGTTACTGACTGAGTTTTTGGAGTAACTTTGAGTCACTTGTTTAGGCGTCTGTTGGTTTAAGCCTAATATCGAGAGTTTGGTTTGAAGCTCTCAAATTTTCGAAATAGCAACGGTTTTTTTTTTTTTTTCTGTCACTACCCGAAATGTTATAATAACGACTTTGCTTTCTTATTTTAAAATGAGATTAATAAGAAGCTTGTTCTTCACGTTATTAATTTTTGACTCAAATAATTTTATTTAATTTAACCACATATCACTATTTTAGCACAGAAATAACGAGAAAAGTATCCGATTTTTTTTTTTTCGATTATTTTTTTTTTTTTTACATTAGGCACTATCCGACTCTAAATTAAGGGTTTTGGGGTTCACTTTAGGGGTTGGCGCTCCCTTAATTGTCACTGCTGGGGTCACCACTGATGTCTAGGCCAAAATCACTTTGGCTATCAAAATGATTAATGATCTTGCAATCATTAATCAGGTGGGGTTGATTGAGAGTACTTTCCTCGTATGTGCTTTATTTGACAATAGTGATATGGACAATTGACAGATATGGATTTGATCAATTAAGTAAATGAGGTAATTCTATGCACAATATGTCGTTAGAACTTATGATAACACACACATAAAACTAACAAATAAAATTGGCAAGAAATCCTAATCTATGTGACCTGTAAAGGGGAGGTCGGACTTGGCGACTCCTCATTGTGGGAGCGCTATCAAAGGACTGATCTCGAGTCAACCTGGCGGTGTCCCATCTTGGGCACTTTCCCGCCAAGCCTAACTCTTTGTTTGGCGTCTCTTTCTTGGGGAAGAAAGAGATGCCAGACAATGGAGTTTAAATACAATGCATAAGGTATAAAAGTATGGAGGCTTCAGCCGGGGTTTGAAAGAGATATGCATGAGACCGGCAAATTAGCCTCTTACAGCTGCATACCTACTAATGACAATGCATGCTATTGTCTCACAAGGATTCCCTATCGTAATTTCGGCTTAGACTTTGGTGATCTCGGTTGTGGAAAAAAATAACTGTTCTCACAAACGCACGTGACGCGTGTGTTTGTGATAGGTTCACAGTTTTTTTTCAATACAAAAATAATAAATAAAAATTAAAAATATTAATTAAATTTAAATATAAAAATATATATATATATATATAATATATATATTAATATTTATATATATATATATATCTAATATATATAATATATATATATATTATACACTTGGGCAAAGAGCATGGGGTGCAGTTGAAACTGAGCAGTTTCTATATATTTTTCAAGCGTTTCCAACCCTATAGTAGTTATGTACGAATAAATACTAGCTGATACATTAAACCATTTTGACACATATTCGGGATCTTTAACATCCACCCGTTCATTCCAAAGAATAGTAAACTTCGTCAAGTTGCTCGCTGTTAACACGTGTCGATGTTTTTCAGTGTACGGTAATCCACATATTTCAGTATAAATAATATACATTACTTTATGGCCTTCGTATATTAATTCTTCGAGTTCGGTGACATCGTCAAGATGAGCCGTTAATTCTTCATTTATCTTAACCAGAGCTTTAATACTATCGATCGAACTGACAGAGAAACCTATACACGTCCACAAAAATGAGCCATTCATGGTTGGTTTCCAGTAGTTACGAACGTTGATCCTTTCAATATTGTCGCCTAATGAGAAAGTAACCGCGATTCTATTAAGACCACTCCCACCATCACCACTCGTGGTTATTATGCAAGGATTATCCGTATTAGCACATGAACACTTAGCCTTTATCCATGTTTCTATACACTCGATGATCCTACTGAACTGTTCTACAGATACGAATAATGGACGATCTGCTGTCTTGTAAGCCGGAACACAGACGATGTATCGTTCGCCATCAGGTTTTCGTCTTAATATTATAGTCGTGTCGCACTCGGAATGACGTATGGTTTTAGTAAAGGTGTTCTCAACGAGTTTAGAGGCGGTGATTGACGACATGGTTAAGGCACAGTGAGAATCGGCTTACTGAAGAAACATATAATCACCAATGCGTTGCTGGAATTTATCTCTTAAGATTACGATTAACATAGCAAACATCCCAAAATCGATAATGGAAGCTATCTTACACCGCAGAAACATGATAAGAACCCTGAAGAGCAGTAAGTTTTTAATAATAATAATTAATAATGAATAATAATAATAATAATAATAATAATAATAATAATAATAATTAATAATAATAATAATAATAATAATAATAATAACAGTTACAGCCGTGATTATATATATATATATTATATATATTTATAATGATATATATATATATATATATATAATATATTATATATATATATAATATTATATATATATATCTAATATATATATTATTATATATATATATATTATATATATAATATATATATATATATATATAAATATATAATATATATATAATATATTAGATATATATATTATATATATAAATATATAAATATATATATATATAATATATATTATAAGGACTTAAGATTTAAACGCTCTAAATCTTCGCGAATATACCAATCGTTTATATTGTTGTCCCACAAATATTTTTTCAGTTCCTCGATACCATCCCCTAGCACATATGTAAAAAGCTCTCTAAGCGATACTATAGTCTGTTTAGAGGCCGGATCATCGATGTAAATAGATCCACGCCAATGTTCTCTAAACGATCTAATAAATTTTTGCACATCCATAGAAGCCAAGAACTGTTTAATAATAGTTTCATGATCGTCTGTTAACATTTTTTTAAATGTATAATATTCCAGATACAGCGTATAATGCGCTACAGTGATATAATTAGTCAGTATTTCCGTTTTCTTCAAATGCCTTAATATTTTCTTACGCGCCTCAGACAGATATTTTATCTGTGGTAGACCATTAATATAGAATCCGTAAGATGTAGGTTCATATACACCCGTTTCACTACACATCCGCCATATTCTAATTTCCATACTGTAAGTATTTAGATATTTGGAAAAAGTTAAAGTGAGCTGTTTACCATCGTTTCTACTAATGACTGTTTTAGGCTGGTTTAAAACCTTCATTGACCAATCTTCAGCGTGTTTACATATACTAAGTAATTCTTCCACACTCATAAAGACACGCTTACCTATAGAATATGTCGAGTGATGAAATCCTGTGAAATATTCAAAGCCAATAGAATTTCTTTTATATATGAACGAAACACTGCTCCTTGGGATCTTGATCACCCATTGAATAATATCTTGTATGGCGGTATATGTGTTAGGACGAGTCATGATGTACGTAGAGAGAGCACGACCTTATAACACATCCAAAGACTAAATACTTATTATCATTTAAATAAGTTTAAAGATATAAGATAATACAAGCATAATACGATAAATCTTATCGCTGTGATTGGAAGAAATGAACCAATCACTGAAACGAAATAAGCTTAGTTTTAACTTAGCTTTTGTTGGTTCGACGTTGTTTCAGTGGAAAACTTTTATTAAATGTTACAATTTAAAACAAGAAAATAATGTGCGAATATAAAATGAATAGGACTGAAATAGTAATAAGTTCTACTACTACTACTACTACTACTACATACTACTACTGTCAGCTTTATAACTATTTTCCTTCTTCTTCTCCTTCTTTAGCTATCTTTTGCCCATATACCGTTCATCATGTCAGCCTTCACTATTGCATTCTACACCGTCACTGCTAACCTAACTGACTACTACTACTACTACTACTACTACTACTACTACTACTTACTACTACTCCCAGCCTTATAACTATTATACGCTTGAGGTCATAATGTATTTTTTTTTTTTCTTTTATTCTTCATTATTCGTTCGTCTTATTCTTCTTATTCTTCTTATTCTTCTTATTCTTCTAATTTTAAAGCTTTCTTCTCCTTTTTCTCCTTCTTCTTCATCTTTTTTTCTACTTCCATTGATTCATCTTTACTTGTATCTTCTTTTCTCGCTATCCATAGATTGGTGAATATATATATAAATATAAATATATATATAATAATATATATATATTATATATATATTATATATATATATATATATATTATATATATATATATATATATATATATATATATATATATATATAATATATATATATATATGTTGGTCTTGGTTCATTATGACCACGGAAAAAAAAACTAGCATAGAAATAATTCGGATTTTCAGACGTTAAAGGCGTTTGGCCTGACGCTAAACCCCTAAAGGCGTTGCGCCCACCGTCGGGAGGGGGACCCTCACCCCTCTGACGCACGCCTTTAGGGTTTTAGCTCAGGCAAACACGCCTTTACCTTTATGAAAGAAGTCCGTTTCCATAAAATATACTATATAGTATATATATATATATATATATATAATACTATATTATATATAAAAAAAAATCTGTTTATATATAATATATATATATATAATTATATATTATTATTTATTATTATTATTATTATTAAAAAACCTAAATAAATATATCTTCTTCTTCTCTTGTAAATTGTTTTCTAAGATTATTTTAAGGAAGTTAAATTATGTATAGAAATAAATATTTAGAACTTTGGAAATAAAATCAAAAACTTTTATAAAATCAAAGGCTGATGTTGAATTCCTAAAATATTATTATTATTATTATTATATATTATTATTATATTTTATTATTATATTATTATTTGCGCGAGCTCTCCTCAACCATTATTATTATTATTATTATTTATTATCACGCTGATTATTAGGACGAAATTTTCCATCAATGAAAACAACTGCCCAACATAAAGTTCTATATCATTTCACTGAGGCTTAGCACAGTGGAGTAAGACGCGAAGTCTTAACTCAGCGATAGAGGGATCGTATCTCGGCGCCGACAAACACTCAATCGTATCCCAGATATGATAATTTTTGTATGAAGGCGCGCGAGCGAGCGAGCACACAGCGTGTGACGTCACACGTCACAGAGTATTCGAGCGAGAGAGAGAGAGCGAGGCAGGCAGTACGGGCGGGTCTCGAGGCGGGTGGATGAAGCCAGGCAACGACGGGCGCGGTCCCCGCAAGGGACACGGGAGTATGCGTGGGAACCCCGGAAACATTAAGTACGGGTACTTAATCCACTTCCAAGTGTCTTAATGCACTTCCAAGTGTACTTAATCCTGTACTTAACGGTCATGTGTGTGTGTGTGTGTGTGGCTTCGCCACACACACACACACACACACACAGCGATGACGTCAGCGTAAGTAGCTCATGAAAGTAAGTAGCTCAGAAAGAAGTTAGCTGCATGGTAAGGAAGATAGCTCATGTAAGTAAAGTAAGCGTGTTGCACGGTAGGGGTTAGTTAATCCATGTGCGCGGCTACGCCGCGCACGATGGGACTATCCTCATACACGTTCATGGAAATATAGCTTCCAGGGGGCGAGCAACCCCACAGCGGTTAAAACGTCCGTACTGAAATGTACACCAAAGATAGGCCCACCCTTGGGGAACCTAAATAGTCATTTTATTAACATCAAACTGGCTACCATCACAGTACCCGTTATTATAACAAGTCATGATTATGGTAATGATTGTAACTATTATTATATTATGTTATTATATTATTATTATATTATTATTATTATTATTATGATATGATTATTATTATTATTATTTTGCTATGCTTCTTAAGTTTATTATATTCATTAGCTATAATATATTATTTATCATCATCGATTTTATTATTTATCATCATCATCTCACGTTATTCTCTTATTATTATTATTATTGATTAATTATTATTATTATATTATTATTTATATTATTATTATTATTAATTATTATTATTTATTATTCTATTTACCAATAATTAATAATTTAATAAATATTTTATTACTATTTGAAAATATTGCACACCACAATTGATTTAAAAATAACATTAAGCTCATCCTTAAACCCAACAACTTGAAATTGCAATTTATGTTTGTATCTATTTTTGGGGTCAGAAGGACCACATAACTGTCTGTGCAGTTAGTAGTTCCCTTCCAGAAATTTGTTATCATTAAATATTGTATAATGCGTAGGAACTATTTATTATAATGTATATTAATTAACAATACAAATTATTTATTTTTCTCTTTCTGAATAAACTTTTTGAAATTGAAATTTTATATTTTGCATTATTTTACTATTATTTATTGTATATTTATATTAGTATTCTTCTTCTTACTATCTATTATGTATTTGATTATTCTATTTTTTCTTATGACATTCTATATTATTTTTATAAATTATTATTATTATTATTATATTATTATTATTATGATATATTGATATATTATTATTATAAATGATTATTTAATTATTATTATTTTATATTATTATTATTATTATTATTATTATTATTATTATTATATTATTATTATTATGATTATATTATATTATTATTATTTGGATATTATTATTATATGATTATTATTATTATTATATTATTATTATTATTATTATTATATATATTATTTATTAAACGCACTTACAAGTATTTGTTTATTCATTATAATATATATAAGAGTTGTTCGTGAAGAAGAGCTTGAAAAATAGTGCTAAAAGAACAAATAGGTAAAACACCGAAAAATATTAAGAAGAGAAAAGATACCCTAATGAATTGTTGCGTTTCTACAATCTTTCTCTAAAGAAAAGGTTTGATTTTGCTCCGGACTGAGCTCCTATTTAGCCCCAATCTTAAAATGGACCCCAAATTGTGTCAATTTTTGCCTATTTTTTTTTTTTTTAAACTCAAATCGCAGCTTTTTTCACTCCTAAACGTCTTTCGGTGTTTTTCTTCCTAAAATAGTAATTGTCTTTTCTATTTTAAATTTTTTCAAACCTATCTTCCTCACATTTTCAATACTAGTTCGTACCAATTTATCGAAAGACTTCAAATTTGAAATGACACAAAATTAGAATATTACCTAAAAAAAAATTTGGAAGAAATATTGATATTGACACCAATCCGAACAATGATCGATTTTTCTAAACCTTCTATTTTTGGGTTTTGAAATTAAAAAATGGCAAAAAAAATTTTCTGTTCGTTCGATTCTGCATAAATTTTTTCAGGTATTTGTAGTCGGGGAAAGAATATATATATATAATATATATATAATATATATATATATATATATATATATATAATATAATATATATATATATATATATATATATTTATATATATATATAATATTATATAATATATATATAATATATATATATATATATTATATATATATAATATATATATAATATATAGTACTATACCAAGAGAGCAACTTTTAAGCAGTGCTGAATTAATTTATGACGAGAAAAAGATGAGATTAACAGGAGAAAATGCAGAAAATTGTTATTCCTTAAATCCAACTTGCCGCTTCTAAAAGTTACAAACACGAATAACTAAAGAAGCATCTATTAGTCGGATACTTTCCAGTTTCCATACAGCGGAGGATGGGAAAAGTGGATGGTGTTGTGCATTGTTGCAAGGGTCCTCGTTTCCTACCCTGATAACTTCTTGTAAAACAAAGGCTAAATCACATTAAAAGACCATAAATTTAAAAATTTTCCAAGGTTATAATAATAATTATATTTATTGATTATGAGTAGTAGTTAGTATAGTAGTTAGTATGTAAACAAAGCAATTCGGTTATAATTTTTTTATTGCACAACTGAAACCGCGGTTGTTGAAAATTTAAGAACCGCCAAAAAAACCGCAATCGTGTTGGTTGAAAAATTTAGGAACCGCAAAAAAACCCATATGCAAAAATTCAGCTTCGCTCCATCACTCAAATTATATATAATATATATATATATATATTATATAAAAAAAAAACGAGCGCGTATATATATATATATATATAATATATATAAAATAATATAATATATATATATATAGATATAATATATATAGATATATATAATATATATATATACTATAATATATATAATATATATATATATATATTTTATATAGATATATATATATATATATAAGAAAAAAAACCAGCGCGAGCCTCGGAAGCAGGACAGAACTTTAGACGACGACTTCGGCGAGATTCACGGATAAAATATAGAATATTCCAGGTATATGCACCACAACAGGGGCACTCAGAGGAGGAAAAAAACTAGATTTATGGAATGATGGAAGAAGAGGTGGGATGGAGGAGGAGGGGAGAGGTGCGTGTTGATGGGAGATTACAACGCTAGAGTAGGAAAGAAAAGAGAGATGGAGAGAGTATTGGGACCATTTGAAGAGGAGACAAGAAACATGGAGGGAGAGGCGTTGATCGATTTTTGTGTGAGAAACGATCTAAAAATAATGAACAAGTTTTTTAAGCATCGAGAGTCGCATATCTTTACGAGGTATAGATGGAATCAGGTAACGGAACAATACGATCAAAAATCAGTGATAGACTACATGATAGTCTCCGATAAAAGGATGATAAAGAATGTAAAGGTAATCCCGGGAGTGTCCTTGGATGCGGATCATAGACTGTTGGTGGCGGATATGAAGATAAGAGGGGAGGGAAGAGTAAATGAGCAGAAGAGGGCAGTGATCAGAGTGGAGAAGTTGGCAGAACAAGAAACGAGACGAAATTATGAACGGGAAATGCAGGAAACCCTAAGGAATGGAGAAGAAAACGAAGACTTGCAGGATGTCATCAGGAAAGTGGCAGAGAAAACTCTTGGTAAAAGATGGGTAGGAGGTACTAGGAAGAGACATACACCATGGTGGAACGAATAAGTGAAAAAAGCAATTAAGAAAAAACAGGGAAAATGAGGAAGTGGCTGAAAAGAAGAACAACGGTAGAAAGTGAGGAATATGTACATGCAAGGAATGAGGCAGACAGAATAAAGAGGAGAGCAAAAAAGATGGAGACAGAGAGAATGGCAGGAGAAATAACGAGAGATGTGGGCGAAGGGAAGAAAAAGCTATTTAAGATGGCGAAGACGTATAGAAAACCAAAAAGCACGTTACTAGAAATATAAAAGATAAGAAACGGAGAGATTCTGGAACGGAAGAAAGGAAATGATAGATGGACGCCGAATACAATGAGATCTGCTAAATTAGAA
>JABUQX010098730.1:0-28025 GCA_015478945.1 Trachelipus rathkii
CACCGAGTTGCGATCTGCCCACCTCTATTTCATGTAGATGCTATGTAGGCGTAACAAATTTTTATTAATTAGGCGCATGCCTGTCCCATGAGCTTTTTAGGTACGGATGAGGTGTGGAGCTAATATAACTGGCAGCTATGCCCTGAATCCGATCCTCTACACTTGATCTTTACTGGCACTGATCATCAGATATATTTCAGAGCCCATAAGTGTACCTAGTATTATTTCGTAAGGTGAGTATAACAAGTGTCACAGAAAGTTTGGTGCTCAAGTCTCGGTACCGTTACCCTCTGTTATTATGACATATCTGGACCATCGACAATGAAATCGTCCAGGCATAGCATTCGGTCCCAGGGAGCTGTAAAGAGTTCTAGAAAACGAGTCCGATAAATACTGAGCCCAGATTTAGGTCGAGATATCAATTCAGAGGAATACGGATTGTGGAAATTGCCCTCCATTTCCTATCCGTAAAAAGGCCAAGCCTCGACCCCTGGACGGGTTATGTGATTCCCGATATGTCACGTACGCAGCGTTCGATTTTAGCTTGTTCTATCATCTTGTGAAATGACAGCAAACTAACACTATTTCTTTAATGTGCAACTTAAATTACGTATAAAAGAAATTCGTCTGGTGGCAGACACCGGATAACTTACCTCAGGAGTCCGTAGCTAGGAGTCATAATATCCCTGAGAGGTACGGCGATAGATCCATGGTATTTCAGCGGTTGGTAACCTTTAAATAATTTCGTCGAAGAAAAGTGGAGTGAGGCGGATTCAGTCAACCTCCTCTGCTCCTCGTCGTCCCGTGAAAACACCTCCACATCGATGAAGACCCTCGCAATAATACACAGCTCCCGTTCATGGCCTTCAGATTCCGCCCTGGTTCCTTTCTTTGCTTGCAGTTTTTATGGAAAAAAACAGAATGAAAATTTCATATAAAACTCGTGTTACATAGGATACTTTTATATTATTATGTAACAATTATTTTTTTTCAGTAAATATATTTCTTCTCTCTCTACGTTCACGATTTACTTATGAAAGTAAATTTAGTATTCATCAAGCCAGTGAAACGACGATTCGAAGTTGGGATATTCCCGACTTCCAGAAAGCAATGGGGTGTGCGCATTCTTTACGGGTTTTATTGTAAGTGAGACTTCACGCGGAGTAATCTCACCAGTAATATACTAAATAGGACGTAGGACGTAGGACTCGTGATCGTTACGCGTAGAGTTTGCTGTCTATAGAATGTTTCCTCGTTTGAAAGGTGAAAAGAAGTGTAAGCTAAATGAATAGCAGTAAATACTCAGCGTGTCTTTACAAGGTATTTATTGGTACGCTAGTTTAGATATACAGGTATTACGATGCTTTATATGATCAGAATATATGTACTTACAGATATTCCGCTTATTTATTGCTCCCGACCGCGCTCAGCCTCTCGTGATAGCATGCTCAGATTCGCGCTTTAGAAGGACCGGGCTTCGCGTGTGCTTGTCGCAGATCTATGAATGTTAGGAATTTATTCAAAACGCTACTGCACCACGACCAGTTGAACCGTTACGGTTTTGGGCATCAACGCTACGACGAAGTCGGCGACGTTCATGTTTGGAGATTAACCTCTTCTTATTAGGACTGTTGGGCTTCCTGCGTGTAATCTATAGACGGGAGAAAAACATGTATGTAAATATAAAAACAAAATGTAGATTGTTATAGAACAGCTATAGAGATATATAGGGAAATCATGTATTGAATTGCACATACCATTCCTTGATTTCCTTCGGCACTGGTTCGGTTTGTAGAAATACATCCTCCAACAAGCTGTGCGGCACCTGCTTCTTCAGCGACACTGGTTGATGCTTCGGATTTGGCTCGTTCAGCGTTATTCCGTTGAAGATTACGCCGCTCGAGTTTCGATATTAGTCTTCTCTTAACAGGACTATTTGCATTCCGATCACCTCCGGCTTTATTGGCACATTGAGCATTATCACACTGTAATGAAACAGTATTTATAAGATTTATTATATACTATCATATAATATAATTAATATATATATATATTATAATATATATATTAATTAATATAAATATTATAAGAATTAAATATAATTATATATATATATATATATATATATATATATATATATATAAGAATATCTATTGTAATAACGTCTATGAATATAATAACGCTTAAGAAACTTACTCTAGGTCGAATCCTATTTTCATTAGCTCGGGGATTAAGAAATAAGTCCATCTTTCTCTCAGCTTCAAGTGCAAGCTCGTACATATTTCCTCATTCATTATTCCGTAGATTTATAATCAAGATCAATTTCATCTTAGTGTTTACGCTGGTACAAGGTAAGGGGTATTCTCCGTTCTCGGTCGGTTCGAACCAACCCTTAACTGCTGTATTTAAATTTATATAAGTAGTAATATATATATATATACTATATATATACTATATAATACGTATATTTTATAGCATATTATATTCACCTTATATTATCAACAATAGTATAATAATAATCATCTGTAATATATATATATATATATATATAGATATAATATATATATATATATATAATATAAGAGAATAATATAACTATATATATATATATAATCTAATAATTATAAACTAATAATAATAATAATAATAATAATAAAATTTAAACGTCACTTACCTTTTGCAAGGCATGGCGAATTCTGTCTTCGTTCATCATCAGCCTCGACTGCCTTTTCATAGGTTCGCACAGCTTCTACTAATTCCACCTCATCGACTACTTCCACGAGTACGGACTCTGACACAGTTTCTCCATCTCCACTGAAAGTACGTTTTAATCCTCGTTTTTGATTAGTTCCAGACATATTTTCGTTTTCTTCTTCAACAATTCTTTCCACAGAGTGTAAAACCACTGAAACGAAATGAATATAGATATTATATATATATATATCATATTATATATATATATAACGCCTTGTTTAATAAATTTTATTATATATATATATATATATATTATATATACGGTATATATATATTATTAATCTCTTATAATATAGCTATATAATATTATAATATATCGTACTATATATGATGGAGCGTTATTATATATATATATAATATATAAATAATTATATATATATATTAACAAGATTTTATTACATTTGTAGAGCATATGTAATTCACAGCCAATACGCGGCAGTCCTTGAAACACTCTGACTAAATATACCTTGACGTCAAGGTTTTTATATGCAAGAATTTAGCCCTTAGGGTATATATTTTAAGCCTAATGTGCGTAAAGGTTAACTAGTACTCTTTAAAGTTTACATATGTATTTCAAATGAGGAACAATGTCTTAAATCTAATATAATATATATATTATATATATATATATATATATATAGTGATATAATTCCTATATATATAGTATATATATATAATAGTATATATATATATATATGAATGACTACTATCTAATATTTCCTCAAATAATATACCTCTATATTTATATATAGTATATATAGTATATATATATCGTAAATATTATTATACGCTATAGTTTTCGTTTAAAAATAAATGGAATCGATAGAGAATCAAGAGGTACACTGAACCCGCAATTATAAAAATATTTCTTTTTATTGGAGTAAAATACATTCATTTTTAGAATTTCCTGACAATAATAAAAATCGTTGAGTATTGGGTTTTTAGCGAGAATACTTAACAGATCTTCAGCTCGCGATTAAGTACATCCTTGAAAAAAAAGTAAAACGGGCTCATTCGAGAACCACATAAACTGCGGATGAGCCTATGTTGTTCGTCGAATCGTTAAGGTTTTTCACATACCCTTGAATTATTTGTTTCTGTAGGAATTGCTTATTATATAAGGGGCCTGGATATATATTCGATTAGATGCAGTGAATCAACTAGAATCATACAGTTTTCATCAAGTTTGTATAGTACAGCCCAATGACCCTGAGTAGTTTCCCATCTAGGTGAAGTGTTAAATATCAACCCTTCGTTTACTCTTATTTTTATATCTTCTAATTCATTACTTTAGCATACGTATGCTTGAAGCCCTTTACTGAAGCCAGTAATACACCAAGTTCGGACTCGTTCATGTTTATCCGGTTAGAAGCACGTTTCTAACTCTGTCTAGTTCAATGAGACTCTGGTATTCCATATAGACCAAGACTGAAACAGGAACCTGTAAGCTCGAAGCAAAATTTAAATTCAATCCTAATGATCCACTCGTTACAGCGCTTAAATGAGTAGAGGCAGACGAAGAAAGGTCGGCTGTTAGTTCATAAGCATATAAATTAGAATTGTCAACGTAATCTTGTAGTGTAATTCCCGTTCCTGAATCACTACACTGCACAGTTTGAGCTACCAGGTCGTAGAAAGGCCGAGAGCACAGCGACTCATAGGGAATGGTGCTATAAGACGTTTCGTAATCCCTACCGTGTGAATGCCCATCGATTTGAAGACTGATCCGTTTTAAATTGAAATGTTGGAATTTAAAGGTAGGCTTTTTATACTTGCCTACTACAGCTGTATGTTCAAGCATCCCTACTACAACTTTCAGGGGAAGAGTAGCGTTAACAATGTTGGGGATATTAATATTTGATAAACCAGGTGTAAAGTTAAAAATCTTTGTCTCCACTCGTATCAGTGGGTACTTTGCGGTTGAGGAAAGAAGTGATTTTTCAATTTCAAGATGTCTGTTGGCAGTGAGTTTCACTTTGCGTACATAAATATAGGTCTCCAACAATTTGAAAATTGGTGATGGTGGAGTACTCGTAGCGCCGCTTTTAGTGCTTACTTTCAATGCAAACTGTGGTGCAGCCCTAGTCAATTTCAACTTAAGTTCCACACCTGGGAGTAGAAGTCGCTCCTGATTAAGTAGATCGCCCATTAGTCGGCCGTAAAATTCGTAGGTGTTACTTGGAGATTTCGCTGCCCTGTCAATATGCTTATCTACATCTTTAAAACTGTAGAACCCACAGGATTGCAGGTGGGATTGTTTTGCATCTTCACTAAAGTTTAAAAGATTGTTGATGTAACATTTGTAGGGGTATAAGGCCGTAGCTGAATTAACAGGTGTTTCATTAAGGAATATTTCCAGCTGACTGAAAGCTGTATACAGGAAGTTACTCTCAGTGTAAACAACATGATCATCGGATGTAGGTAAATCGCTTCCATCTTCTGATAAAAGTTTCACTTTCAAGTATAAATGGATGTCACAGGGATCGATGTAAAAGTCCCCCGAACCAGTTACTATAAACTCTAAAGGTGCATCGCTATTGGTAATCGAGTGAGTGGGATTGATAGATACGTAATTGCTATTAATCAGACTAACTTGAGTCGGCGGAACATTAAAAAGATTTAATTCTGATTTACAACAGCCATGAGACGCACTGGTTAAGAAATGCATCCTATCGCCTCAAAAGCTTTCCTAAGAATGAATAGAATATAATATCACCACACCTCTTATATACTCTCCCTAGATAAGGCTATATATATTCTGATGAGCCCTCAGTTCCATTGTAGCCTTTATGCGAGTAAGAAGTGTTATCGAATCTTTGTGCAAAGAACCTTGCTATTTTACTGTGTTCATCATGCTCAGACTTAACCGTTTCATCTCTATACAGGACATTGTACAGTGGGAGGAATTCTTTCCAGCCTGTGGAGCGTCATAATTGTTTATAAAATGAAGACCCGATATTGTAGTGAATATATTACACGATGTACTAAGCTTACCCGTGCAAACTATAGTTAACCAAAGGGTATGTATGAATACAGAAGAAACTATCTTAATGTAGTATGTTTACATGCCGTAACATTCATTTCGCAGTGTAGTAATCCATCGGTCAGTTTATTCGGGACAAAAGTAGTTATCAGTCAGAGTGTGAAGAGGAAACCTAAACAACTCACTATCAAGTTTTCAAAGAAACACAACATAATCAGAATGGAGGTAAGAGTATGGCGAACGTATAACACGTGTACATTTAAACGCACACGATACGGATTCTTTATTACAGGAATACAACAGTTGAAGTATATGGACGAGATTCGCAAGAGGGTGTTATTACAGAGTGTAAGGGCAGAAATGTTGAGTAATCACGTAAATACGGCATATTATATGCTGTATGAGAAATCTACAAACATTGTAAGAAAATGCTTTTTGTGGTATACTCTGAGATATCATTGAATTTTCTTCATGCAGATCATAGATATGTTATAAATTTTATTTCATGCTTAAACAAACAATTAGGTGTGATACTATATTACCACTGATGGACCAGAAAATAAACATACTATGATTTCTATACGTGAGCTTTTCACATATATATTACGAGATTGTGCGCATGTACTAAGAGCATACCTAATGGAAAACGATCTGAGCGAGTGGCATATTTGTAAAGCCTTCGAAAGAGTAAGTTTGAAATAAGCGCAGAACGAACCTTTAGGGTTACGTATAAATATATTTAAAAGGAAATCTATGTATACTACATCCTTACTGAACTAACAGATGTCAATCATGGAGGACGTGCATAAATTCATGTTCCGTACACCTGCTACGTGTCTTATAGCCGGTCCAACTGGATGCGGAAAAACATTTGCAATACTAAAATTATTAAGTGAATTAGAGATATTTGAAGAGCAACCTGTGAAAATAATATGGTGCTATAACGTATTTCAGGCAAAGTTTAACGAGTATAAAAACCTTATTCATTTCCATGAAGGCATCTATGACGTAAAATCGTTAGAGAACATAAAAGGGCATAAGGTAATAATACTGGATGACCTTATGCACAAGGTGAATATTGAGGTAGCGGAAACATTTACAGTTTATTCTCATCATCTAAATATCTCGGTGTTCTTCATAACCCAGAACATTTTTCACCAAAGCAAGCATATGCGTAGTATCTCATTGAACACCCAGTATTTGATTCTTTTCGGGCAGAGACGTGATATGAGTCAGATCAATGTACTAGCCAGTCAAATGTTCCCCCTTCAAAGGAAAGAGTTCTTAAAAGTATATAAAGAGGTTACTTCGATCCCCCACGGTTATTTGATGTGTGAACTTCACCCTAAAAACACGTACAGAGTGTTACTCCGTGCAAACATTCTACCTTCCGAAATCGAAACTGTTTATATTCCTGAGTAATGAGGATAAAGAAATATTTACCGTTGATGAAAAATTATAAGAAACTTAGTAAAAAAGAAAAAGAGAAATTACTAAAAAACACGGCATTTGTAAACTGTATCTGTGAGATCTGTTTAAATATGGTAAAACAGGTCATACCATTGAAAACTGATCAGAAGAGAAAGTTACGTCGTCACAGCAACATCATTCGTAAACTTGTCCGTAAAGTTAAGACGAATAAGAATTTAAAGAATAAAAAGAAACTGTTACAGCAAGGTGGAGGAGTTTTCCTTCCATTACTCTTCTCCGTAGTTGGTCCTTTGTTGTCTAAACTGTTAACAGGGAATCACGCGTAAGAATGAAGAAGGCTGTAGTAATCCCCTTCGAACAATATACAAAACTACAGGATAATTCTCAGTCTATTCCTCAGCCTATTCCCGAAACATTACTCGATCCTCGCATTGAACAGATACGTATTTTTGAAAAGGAATTAGCAGATATATTAACTTCAAAAGTTAATGTGGACGAGAAAAGGTTGAAATATCAGGAAATATTACAAAAATTATTAGAAGTCAAAGACAAGTATACAGGTATGCATCCTGTTTCAAATGAAGTTTCACAGCGCGAATATGAAAGAAAGGATTTTAAAAAGGTTTTAGAAAACAGCTTACCACCTACATTGAAGAATAAAGGAAACGCATTATATGATACTTTAAAAAAAAGATCAGATAAATTGGAACGAATTGGGTCAGATTGTAGTTAATGATCAACCCCTTCAAGGATCAAATATAGTAGACTTAGTCTCAGACTTAATTCGAGACTGGAAAAAGAAACCTATACCAGGTTGGGAGGTCATTAAACGCGAGTTACAGGGGGTTAATTTTCCACGTAGCTTAATTCATAATAAGCAAAGGCTACAGGATTGGGATAATCAATCATCGGATTCCGAGCCTGTAGTTCCTAATGAACGACCTTACAAGGGAATATTACATCGTAAGAGCAAAACAATAACTAGTCCACAAGTAATAAGAAAAAAGCGAAATGAATTAGCGCGAAACTGGTTAAGGATGTAATACACATTACGGGATTTGAATACAAAGATACAATTGATTCACTCTCATCATAAAATACTCAGAAACCGCTTTGGACAGGAATATACAAGAATACACAAGAACATTCTTGTATATACAAGAACGAGGTTAACGCAAATAGGCCTAAAAGTGTAACTCCGCCTCTTATGTTTCACCATCATAACTCTTAAGCCTAATCATATGATTGGTTGAATGAACGTAAGCCAGCAATCGGGGGGCGGAGCTAAATAAGCTCCGCCCACCTCTTATTCATGTATATAAACCCCACGCCTGCTCTGGCAACCCATATATTTGTACTCCTTCCTTCCAGTGGTTAGTAGTTGTGTTACGACCAAAATGACGTGCTTAGTTAGAAATATTACGATCAGTGAGTTAGCATCATGGTCTGTGGTTCATCAGCATTGCGCGATCATCCTTCGTTTTAGAAGAAGGCCATCAGGGGATCGCTACATTACCTGCTTAGCCCCCCTCCCAGCTTATAATAAGCCTTTGTTCATCTCTGTAGAAAGTCTCAGCGTCATCATGGAAGCTGTCTCGGATTGGGTTTCCAAAGACTATATGAACCTCAGCGTGGTAAATGAATGGGGTCTGGCTATATCACAAGGTGGGTCTGAAGATCACAAGCGTTTAACCTTAGTTTTCTCCTTACATGAAAACATTCCTAGGATACATATAGGGTGCTGGTTGCGCCGTAACGCGACATCTGTTTTCTCATCAAGTGCACATGCCGTAACAATAAGTGGTAAAGAATCCATCGAGTTATTCCTAAAGATGAACGATGAATTCCTACATAGATTAGAAGATACGAATACACTGGAAGACCTCATACACACAGCGTATCGATTGGTTTACGGTATCTATAGTGATAGTTTTATGTTTAACTCTAACAACGTTGCTAAGATGATAGAGGTCGTTGACCTTAATCGTTTTACTTCAGTTTGGAATGAGGAAATGAGTGGCGAACGATATAAAAATCATACTCTGAAGATATCAGCGGCCGAAATGTATATGTTCATTACGGGAGAGGGAAGGGTAGGTTTAGATTCCTACGTAGAAACGACTCAGGCAATTCTAGATGTATTAAAGTAATATATATTATTACTGTAAATATTACTAAATGAGTTTAAATATTATTGCGTAGTTGATAAAATGTGTTTTATATTTTTACATGTCCTTAATTCCTTTTTTATTTAGGGCTTGTTGTGTGTGTGTGTGTGTGTGATGGTGTGTGTGTGTGTTGGTGTATAATATATATATATATTATTTATATATATATATATACTATATATATATTATATATATCTATATATAATAAATATATAAATATTTTTTTTATTTTATTGATGCCTTTTTTTATTTTATTATTAGGTAATTAAATGAAGCAAAGTAGAAATGTATTTTTATTCTATTTAATTTTATCTTTATTTTTTTATTTTCTTTTTATTTTTATTATTTTTATTTTACTGCTTTTTATTTTTATTAATTGCTATTATGATTATTATATATATATATATATCATTATATATAGTATATAATATATATATATATATATATATATATATTAATATATATATATATATATAGTATATATATATATACTAATATATAACTATAGTATATAATTTATTAAAATAGTATATAGATATTATTATATAACATACTATCATTATAAGCCGCTTTACATTATTGTTCAGTTAGCTAATCATGGGTTGCAAAGGAAGGTAGTTGATAAATATTACTTGAACCTGAGGGAACCTAAATAGTTCTTGGGGGCCTTCACAGGTTTGCGTTAAGGCAGCCTAATATGGAAAAAAGCAGTTAAAAAAATATTTAGAGGGCGAAGAGGCATTTACTCTACATAAGCCTGTACGAAAAAAATTTCCTACGCGGAAAACCCAAAGGCCTGCAGGATCGGATAGTGTCGTGGCAATTAGGATTAACGGAATGACTTAAATATAGTTTCTTGTAATAATGATGGGATTTTCAAATACGTGCCTTTTACTATTTGATGTATTACTCTAGATACCTAGGTTGAAACCCTTAAAGATAAAAGATCCAGTTACAGTTGCCACTGCCAGTACTTGAAATTATAGAAGTTACGAGGCGGAGAACCCCTAAATATTTTGACGGATTCGCAATGGAGTTTCAAGGGCAGATCTTTCAGGAGTTGCTGGGAGATAGGTATAACTTTACAATTACATTCTTCCGTAAACAAAAGCGCTATAGTTTGAGACGAGTCCAGCGAACTTTAAAGAGCGCCAGTGCAAGTATTTTACTAAAGATGAAGTACTTTTAAATTATATTGTAATATACTGGACGACCTGGCTTATTCTCTATAACAGGTCTTACCATAGAAACCTAATAAAGTCAACTCCTTTTAAGAAATGCAAAAGACGCAGAGGTTATACACTCGTACAGGTGATGAAAAAAAGGAAAACAAAATAAAAGATAATTCAGGGAATAAAGGTAAACGATTATGTAAGAGTATCTCGCAACAGCAGAAAGATTCAGAAAGGGCTATGAAGCGCCGGGTGGACTACGGAAGTTTTTAAAGTTCACAAGTATTCCGACCACTAAGCCTGTGACCAGTTTTAAAGCATATATTATCTGGAGGATTTAGATGGTGAAAAATAAAGGAGGGTTCTATAAACAGGAAATACAAAAGTCAGGTTCAATCCTGCAACTCACGATTATTAAAATGAAAAAATATTAGGTACAAAAGGTAAAGGAAAAGAATAAACAGCGGTACTGGTTGAAATGGAGGGGATATCCCTGCTAAGTTTAATACTGTATCATAAAGCAAGTGTTGAAGTTTAAGAATCATTAATCAGTTGATATTATAATCATGGAGAGTGTAGATCACTTTTATGTAACTCTACCATCTTCAGATTCCATGGGATTTACATCCTGATAATAATCTCGCTGAGTTTCACAAACGAACTAGTTAACCATGTTACATTGAACGACCCAGAGTATGCGAAGTGGATATGTGAAATTGATATTAAATTACGGGGGACATAGAAAATTTACCATCGATCTATTCTGGCCATGAGGTGACAGAAGTGTTTAGAACTGTTGAACAACTACTATACAAGTGGAAGGTACCCCGTTTTCTGAAACAGACGGTACTAGATTCGCCAAAAGGAAAATACGGGCTACATTTGGCTACAATGAAGAATACTTCATTGAAGAAACTGATTACTCCGCAGAGAAAGCTTATTATAATTCAGTACCTGCTATTTCAGTTCATTAAACGAGCCTCTTTATGATGTTAGTATTAATGTTGTTCAAGGATTTGCTTATATCAAAATAACTGCTATTGCGGACCAATGAGATAAAAGTTAATAATATCTTTAAGATCAAAGCAAGGAAACCTGCGAGGACCGTGACCATGTTTTTCTCGAGCGATCACGATGGCAAAGAAAACATATTTTTACGTAGTTTGGTTGTGGTGAACTGGACATTATACTTCGATGACATCCCTTACTATGGCTGCAAAGAGGTATATACTTTCCAGTGGAGAATAACCCTTAACTTGCCTATTGAGCAAAAAGATGACGCATGAGCGTCAGTATGACCGATTATACATGTACACCTCCGAATGCTCATACGTCCGGGTCTAGCGTACGTTTATACAGATGTTGTTTCCTCACCAGTGAGTAGGTTAACGTTAACAGCTTCCTCCCTTGTTCGACCGTTGTCCACCTTACTGGTTCTCAACGTATAATCACCTATCCTAATGTTTCATTTACCTCCTCTACAGTTAAATACCGGAAATTAGCCTCCCATACGAATATACATTTAAAGATGTGGAGGAAGCCTCCGATTTACACCGGGCACTTTAATATGTAAAATGCACGTACGGCGGAAAAGATATTACTAGACTATATACTGAATGGCTGTAGATCAAACTTGAGAGGATGTTTACACCTATTTAAAGTAGTGCATAGTCGGTTTACACTCATTCAATAACTATCTCCTATACTGCACGGTTAGATAAAAGAAAACCTCTAGTTGTTGAACATGAAGGTTGAGAGGTACTTCGTTGGCTCAAGATTACAGCGAGGGTATGGCGTATCTGGATTTTTTGGCCGGCTCTTGAGAGGTGCAGTGCCTCTTTTGAAACGGAGCGGCAGCTATATAGGAAAAAAAGCTGTAAAGGCAGGTATAGGAACTTTGCACGATATCGCCCACGGAGAGGATGCAAAGCTATCTTTGAAACGTAGACTTGCAGACGCTTCCGACAATATGCTAAATGACGTTAAGCGCAAAATCAGGAAGAAGATGACTGGGCAAGGATTAAAGCGCCGAAAAAGAAGTGTTAAGCGCAAGACCAAAAAAGTTAAACAACATTCACGACCAATAACAAAGAAAAAGAAGAAGAGGAGGCGACAGCATGTGGCCTCTTCAGGACATGATACAAAAAGGATGGCAAATAAGAAACGTAAGCTACGTAAAAAACGCAAAAGAAAGACACAGAAGCGTAAAAATCAAAGGGATATTTTTTCATTGTAAATGATAAAACTTAAAATTAAATAATTTAATTACAAGAAAACCTTATCGTTTTCGATGCAATCATTCCCTTCGCAGATATGTGAGCTCTATACCGTTTACTTTTTTACATGGATTACTTAAAAAGCGCTCTCTTGAAGATCTCGTTAATGTATTCTCAGCGAGAAATCTCGTACTCAATGATTTTATTATTGTTCAGGAAATTCTAAAAATGATGTAATTTTACTCAATAAAAGAATATTTTTTAATTGCGTTTCAGTGTATGATTCCTCATCGTATTCCATTTATTTTAAAAGAAAACTATAGCGCATAATAATATTTACGGAATATATATATAAAGTAACATTTAATAATAAAAAATAAATAAATAACATATATATATCTTATTTTACATATATAATCTATATATGCAAAAATTGTTAGATAACATTATATGTATATTAGATAATATATATATATAAGTAACATTTAATAATAAAATAAATAAAAAATATAAATTTAACAAATATATATATATATATATAAATTTATATAAAATATATATATATATATATATATATATATATATATATATATATATATATATATATATATATATATATATATATATATATATATATATATATAAAGTAACATTTAATAATAAAAAATAAATAAAATAATATAATATATATATATATATATATATATATATTATATATTATTATATATATATATATATCTATTATATATATGTCACAGAAATTTTGAAATTGTAGTAATAAAAAATAAATAAAAAATATATATATATATATATATATTATATATAATATGAATAAACAAAATATATAAAAAAATATATATATATATATATAATATATATATATAGTATATATATATATATATATATATATATATATATATAAAGTAACAATTTAATCCTAAAAAATAAATAAAAAATATATATATATATATATATATATATATATATATATATATATATATATTAATATATATATATATATATATATATATATATTATATATATATATATATATATATATATATTAATAGTATATATATAAAGTAACATTTAATAATAAAAATGAAAATAAAAATATATATATATATATATATTAGTATATATATAATATTAATAATATATATTATATATATTATATAGTATATATATGTATATATATAAAGTAACATTTAATAATAATAATAATATATATATATATATATATATATATACTATTATAATATATATATATATAATACATATAATATTATATATATATTATATAGTATATATATTATATATTAAAGGGTGGATATTATTTTAGCAAGATCCGAATTAAAATGTAAAAGTTAAGTAATATTATTAAGTTCAAATATATATAATATCTCTTGCTTTGAATGCTTGTCTGTTTTCTGTCTGTTTATATATATATATATATATATATATATATATTATAATATAATATAATATATATATATATATAATAATATATGTATTATATATAATAATATAATATATATTAAAGGGTGGATATTATTTTAGCAGATTCTAAAATGTAAAAGTTAAAGTAATATTATTAAGTTCAAATATATATAATATATTATTATATTATATATATATATATATATATATATATATATAATATATATATATAAGAAAGTCTTGAACCGTATTGTGTTGTTATTTTTGTTGTTTTTTTTATTTATTTATTTTTATTTCTTTTTTAAATGTTTACTTTATATATAAATGTTATATATAATATATATATATATATATAGTATAGTATATATATATTATATATTATATAGTATTTATATATATATATACTTTAGAGTATTTGGGTGGAGTGTTATTTTATTGTTTGGTAGCGAGGATTCTAAGATGTAAAAGTTAAAGTAATTTAATTAAGTTGAAGTTATATAGATATTTGATATTTTTTATATTATGGTAGGTTTGTAGGTTAGGTTTATTTTTATGTATGGGATTGGATTATATTTATAATTGGTAGGTAAGTGGGTTATAATTATGGGTTATGTGGTTATATTATAGTATATAGGGTTGTATTAGTATTATATGTATGATTTTGTGTGTAGGTGTGGTGTATGTTATATGTGTGAGGGTAGTAGTGTATTGGTATAGGGGTGTTTTTTAGGTATTGTTTTATTGAGGGTGGTTGTGTGTGTAGTATTTATTATATAGTTGTATAGGTGTGAAGGTGGTATTTTATTTTAGCAAGATTCTAAAAAATGTAAAAGTTTAAGTAATGGATTATTAAGTTCAAATATATTATATATATATATATATTAATCATTATATATATTTAAGTAATTATTTGGTGTTGTATTTTGAGGGTTATAATATAGTGTTGGTGGTTGTGTATGGTATAGGTTGTACATTGATTTTTTATATTTTTATTTATTATTAAGGTTATGTTGTGGTTGGTTGAGGCTGGTGTGTTGGTTTTTTGGGTTTTGTGTTTTTTTGTGTTGGGTTGGGGTGGGTCGTGGTTTGGGTTGTTTTATTGGTATTGTGGTGGTGTTTGTTTAGTGGTATAAAGTTGGGGGTGGTTTGGTTGGTGGTGTGTTGTGTTGGTGGTGGGGGGTGTGGGGGGTGTGTTGTTGGTGGTGTGTGTGTGTGAGGTTTGTGGGTTGTGGTGTGTTGTTTGGTTTGTTTTTGTGTTGTGGTTTTGTGTGGATTGTATGTGTTTTTTGTTGAGGGTGGTTGGGTGGTTGTATTTTTTGTGTATTTTTGTTTGGTGGTTGTGGGGTTGTTGTTGGTTGGGTGTTGTTGGTAGGGGGGTGGATTTTAGTGTTTTGTGGTGTTGTGTGGTGTGTGTGTTTTGTGTTGTAGTGTGGTGGTGTTGTGTGTTGGTGTTTTGTGATGTGTGGGTGTTTTGTGAGTTTGTGGTTGTGGTTGTGAGTGGTATGTTGTAGTGGGTGGGTGTTGTGGTGTAGGGGTGTTGGATGTTTTAGTGGTGTGTGGTGTTGTGATGTGTGTGTGAGGTTTGTTGGGTGTTTGTTTGCTAGTGGTGTGGTGTTGGTGGTGGTGTGTGGTGTGGTTGGTTGTTGGGTTTTTGTTGTGGTATTGTGTGGTGGGTGGTTTGGTGTTGGGGTTTTGTGTTTGTTTTGTTATTGTTGTTTTGGTGTGTTGGTTGTTGGTTGGTGTTTGGGTTTGTAGGGTTGTTTTTGGTTTTTGTTGTTGTGGTGGTGGTTGGTGGTTAGTGGTGTTGTGTTGTTTATGATGTTCTTTAGTGTTATGGTATGGGAGTTGGTGGACTGTTGTTTGGTATGTGATTGGTAGTTGGTGCTGGGGTGTTAGGTTAGGTGGTGTCGTTTTGTTTGGTGTTTGGGGGGTGGGGTGTGTGTGTGGTGTGGTTTGGGGGAGTGGTTTGTGTTGATGTGGGTGGGTTGTGTTTTGGTGTGGGTTATTGGTGTGTTTGTTTGGTGTTGGGTGGTAGTGTGTTTGTTGTGTTGGTTGTTTGTGTGTTTGTGTGTGTTGTTGGTGTTTGTGTTTGTGTTGGGTGGGTTTTTGTGGGTGGTGTTGTTATTTGTGGTGTGTTTTTTGGTTGTGTTTGTGTTTTGTTTGGTGGTGGGTTATGTTATTGTGTTGGTGTTTTTGATGGTTGGTTTGGTGTGTTTGGTTTTGGGTTTGTTGTGTTGGGTGTTATATATATATATATATTAAAGGTGGATATTATTTTAGCAAGATTCTAAAATGTAAAAAGGTTAAAGTAATATTATTAAGTTCAAATATTATATATATATAATATATATATATAGTAATATATATATATATTTATATTATTATAGTATTATATATATATATATATTATATAATATATATATATATCAACTTTTGAATTGTTGGAGATCTGTTTAGCATGATCCGAATTAAAAAAATAAAATATTTCTAATACTAACTTCAAATATATAATATCTATAATATATAGATGGGTTTATATATATATAATATATATATATATATATATATATATATATAAGTTTTTTTTTATTTATTTATTATTTTTTTTTTTTTTTTTTTTTTTTTTATTATAAATGTTTCAATTTATACTTATATATATGTACATTTTTTTACTTCTCATTAGATAAAGGATATATATATATATTATATCATTATAATATATATTATATATAATAGTGAAACTTACCTAAGGTGTTTTTGAAGAGCCGTTAACTTTTTTTCACTATGAAGTAAATTCACTTTTGATGCTGAATAGCCAGCTCCGACTGTTTTTATAGCTTACATGGGGAACTGTGGGCGGGCCGCCAGGATGCAGTAACACCCTCTTAGGGGCGGACTTGAGAGCTTTCGAAGATGTGGTACTTTTAAATCTGCATAATTATGGACAAGCCTTCGAATATTCCTTATACTGTGTAAACAGATAAAAGTATTTTTATAATTAAAAATATATTACCCTTCAGTAAAAGGATTATCGTCCCGAAAAAGGTCATCTTTATTCAACTATTTATGATCCACCACCTGAAAAAGTATTTTATTTGTTTTTTCTCAAAAGTTCTCAAGTTAATTAAAATTTTATCTAATTACATAGGCCATAAAATGGTTTATTCTTTTTATATCTTAAAGAAACATCTTTAGAAAGATAATCCTTTTATATCTTCATATTGGAAAAAGGTCTTCGTGTGTTTCTCCAAAGAGCTAATTAAATTTTACCTAATTACATAGACCATAAAATGCAAATAATGTAAATATTACAATTCGCCAATGTGATTCGTTAATGCTATTAAAGGAGGCGTGGCGATAGATGTCAAGAGGATCTATGCTCCCTGGCTGACTTAATCAACTCCTACTGATCCCGTGACAGACACCAATACAGGATACGATACATATTACAGGTATATATATTATTATGATATTGTTATTACATGCCGGCATGTATGATACATATATATTGCTATTATTATTATTGTTGCATATTACATATATTACATATATTACAAATTACCTATATATATATTATTATTATTATATACATATGCGCTGGCGTATGTATTATTATATTGGTTATGCATGGCGCGTATATTAAGGCTGGCCATGCGCGCATATTAGTGCATAGCTATATAGCAGTGTATATCAATTCTCAATATTTCCATATATATATTACTATTGGTTGACTATTACAGGTTATATTATATATATATATGCTATATATATGTTATTATATATATATATATATATTATTATTATATATATATATATATATATATATATTATTATTATAATATTATAATAATGAAAATAAATATATATAAAGAAGAATAGACATATATATATATATATGTATATATATATATATATAATATTATTATTATTATTATTATATATTATTACATACATATACAAATAATGAAAATAAATACAGGTGTAGGTAGGCACAGGCTGGATGGGTCCTAGGTGTGAAAGTGGTGGTGCAAGTCTGGCTGGATGCTATGCAGGTGCAGGATCGGTGAAGCGCTGGTGGAGGCCACGTTCGGGCGGGAACGGAAAACACTCAGGGCTCACGCGACGGGCAGAAAAATTGCGGAAAATGTGCGCCAGGGAGGCACGGCGGCGGAACGCGAAAATGTACTGCGGGTGCTGAGGATCGATATCGCTGGCAAGCCAAGCCCCAAAGACAGATCGGAAAATCAACGTGGGCAAAAATTGACCCAGGGTCGAAAAATGGTCAAAAAAATTAGGGGGCGTAAAAATAGGCAATACTGTACAACGGCTGTTAACGCAACAGCAGAAATTCCTTCTTCGAAAGGTGCTAAAAAATTAGGTGGCCAAAAATTAGGTTGCCAAAAATGATTAGGTTTGCCAAAAATTAGGTGGCAAAAAAAATTAGGTGGCTGAAAAATACCGTGGGCTAAAAATGATGACCCATGGAAGACGGAAGGGTTGCTGTAAAAAGGTAAAGGCCCAAAAAGGCCCAGAAAGGTAAAGGCCCAAAAAGGTCAAGGCCCAAAAAGGTCAAAGCCCCCAAAAAGGTCGTTTCTCCAAAAAGGCCGTGGAGTGCTGGTGTAAAAATTGGGCCCAAAAAGGCCTCAGGCAAGTTCCTGACGCTGGTGGTCAAATGACCAACACGTGCGGAATGACCGTCCTACTACTTAATGCTATTTATTAATGCTCTAGCAATTTTAATTTTACTTATTTTTTTTAAATTCAAAAATGACCCATTCTTTCTTCCTATAACACAACAGGTCCCATGATATACAGAGAGAGCATACATATATATATATATAGAGCATATATATATATTATACATATATATATATGTTTATGGTTTCATGTTTAAAAATAAATATATTTGAAAGTTCATAAGAGACAAAGATTCTTAAAACATCTTATATATATATATATGTGTGTGTGTGTGTGTGTGTGTGTGTGTGTGTGTGTGTGTGTGTGTGTGTGTGTGTGTGTGTGTGTGTGTGTGTGTGTGTGTGTGTGTGTGTGTGTGTGTGTGTGTGTGTGTGTGTGGGTGTGTGTGTGTGTGTGTGTGTGTGTGTGTGTGTGTGTGTGTGTGTGATGGTAAAAGGGTAAAAGGTGTGTGCAGGTAGCACGAAGGTGTGGTGTGTAAGGTGCAGTGGCAGGTGTGTGTGCAGGGTGTGTGTGTAGTGGTGTGTGTGTGTGTGTGTGTGGTGTGTGGTGTGTGTGTGTGGTGGGGTGTGTGTGTGTGTGTGTGTGTGTGTGTGTGTGTGTGTGTGTGTGTGTGTGTGTGTGTGTGTAGGTGTGTGTGTGTGTGTGTGTGTGTGTGTGTGTGTGTGTGTGTGTGTGTGTGTGTGTGTGTGTGTGTGTGTGTGTGTGTGTGTGTGTGTGTAAGCAACAGAAAAGAGGAAGAAAAAAGTAATTTTCAATTAATCTTTATTTTACACATAATTAAATTGCATTTTATGGCAAAAATTATTTAGGGTTTATAGAGACAGTCATCTCGATTCAAATGGTAGTTACCTCTCAATACACGCGGAAAAATACGTGCTGCTGCCGTAATAGTTACCAACAAATGTTAGTTGTAATAGGTTTAGAACATCGTGAATGAGGACCGAAACCCCTATATACAGCGTACGTTTATATTAGGTACTATTAATAGTTAGTTACGATGAACAGTTATGATTTATAACAGAAATGATTTATAACTCTGTAACACATCCGTTTATTTACAGTCCATACATATGTATTATTTCGGTATAGTATGAAATCCTTTCCTGTAGTACCTTCTGATTTATATAGTACATTCTTCATCGTATATGCATGTATACATTATACGCGGTGCGCGAAATGTCTGCTCTTATTCCATGCGCAAAGTTCAGCCCGTCTGATCCACCCTTGTCATGTTGCCAATGGATATTTTCGGAGTTGACTATCGGACAAGCGTGAGTGATTTGACTTAAGAGGTAATTAACTGATGCGTTATCGGTGTAGTGTACCCACCGTAGACACGTGATTCTTCAGGGTAGCCCTACAGGTACGCTCCAGTTGAGTATGTCCGTGATCTAGTAGGACACGAATAGGACCCCTTGTTCTATCAACCCACTGGGGTGTTAATGCTTGATGGATGTTGCACAGCCCTGCTGTATGTGCTGACATCCTTCTCATGCTGGTAGTACAAATTTTGACGTGTCTGTAATGGTACGTCACGAGGAAGGTCTGACAAAGTAGTGTCCAGAAATTCTGATTTCATTCGCTATCTAGGTTTCTATGGTAAATGTCCGGCCCGATCAGTATATTATCTAGCAGTTCACACTACACATTTTATGGAGTAAACTACCTGGTGTCACGTGCTGAAGGTGATATGCGGTGTTTTCCTCGGTCCAGTACCGATAATTCCACCCATTAATCGTGCCAATATTGGTAAACCTGGCCTCATCCGTCCACAAAATACGGAGCTGCTCGTCAAGTTTATTGTCAAACATGGAACACATTTGGACTACGAACTACAACCAACGTCCGGGATCGCCGAGATGCAGACCGTGCACAATGTGTGCTCTGTAATGAAAAATGTTGTACATATGTAGAATGCACCATACCGTTCCTGTCTGCCGTAAGTAGGTTGTTGGGTGTTCCGTGGTATACAATAGAAAGTCAAACTCCATGTCAAGGGTACGGGTGGGAAGTTGACTTGGGTGGCGAGATTGTGAGTTGGTCGAACCTTATTCTTGAAAACCTGTGTACAATCTGTACATTATAGTGGAATGCGGTTCCAAACGATCTGGATATTTCCGTCTATACACCTCCGTAGCTCTGTAGGCATTCTTGTCTTCAAGAATAAACGCCTCAACCATATCCGTCAGTTCCTGGGTTGTATACATATTATTAGGCATAGTGTTATCGGATGTTACAATTAAATAGCTGTGCTAAGACACACGATTATACATTCGTAAGTGCTCCGCTGACTGTTGTACGATTATACTGGAATACCGATCCCCAACAGAGTAGTGTGTCATATTACCTTCGAAATTCATAATTTAGTTGGCTGACAATAGTAGCAAATGTAATATTAAATATTACACATAAATGTGATATGCCTAATGGAGGATTTATATGGGTTTCTACCCCCATTCAGCCTTTTCTGAACTTATTACAACTAACTATTGGTAGTAACTATTCCCCGCTGACACATATGCTGCAAATATCTTCCCACGAGGATTGCCAGGAAACAATGTTTTGGATCTGGATGACGGTCTCAATGAAAACTACATAATTTCTGCCATAGAATGCAATTTCAGCATCGAAACTACACGGTTTTATTGAAAATTCGAAGGTTCATGAGAAATTCGCATACTGTGCATACGCGATAACCTATAATGATTAGAAAAAATAACTCTCCGATTTAATTAAGACACCTTTTATTCCAACAAATTTAATAATAATAATAATTGCCATCATTACGGAAATATTCCCTTGCCGCATATATACAGCAGAGAGCAGGCAGTATGTATAGCATACAGTTGTATGGAGTATTATATACATATATTGTATATACATATTATTAGGCTATTAGTTATTGGTTGGAAAGAAAGATAGGCTGAGTTGAGCAAAGAGCTGAGCACAATAGCTGGTTGGTTATTATTACATATATATATTATTACTATTATATTATTATTATATTGTTATATATTATTATTATTATTATTATTAAGGTTATTATGCATACATCATAATATGATATTATATCATATACTACAATATACATACATATGATATTATTGGCTAATATTATTATTATTATTGGTATTATTATATTTTTCATTATGGTTGTTATGCATTATTATTGGCTATTATTATTATTATTATATTATTACATTATAGAATACATTACTATATATATATATATATATATATAAATAAATAAATTAATCTGCAAGAGATAGCACAGAAACAACATAAATCTATTTGCCTTATAGTAATATTATAACTATTTATTGAAATTCCATTTATCAGTATTGTTTTTCCACATATATGAAAATGTATCGATGTACCGGCGATACAGTACCGAGTACCGGTATCGCCCAAACGCTTTCACAAAGTACCGAGTACTGGTATCGCCCAAGCTATTTTTCGAAGTACCGATGTACCGGTATCGCCCAACCAATTTTCATGTACGCCACCTTCATATATACTATATACATATATGGCGAAAGGTATATGGCAGGCGAGGGTTGGGTTGTTGTTGGTATATATATATGAGTTACGGCGCTATATATTGTTATATATATATATATATATATATGTTATTATGGTATAGTTGGTCGTTAATTTTGTTACGAAATTTAACAATGATATGAACAGTTCGAGAACAAGGGAGTAAATGGGAAAATATATTCTTAATTATTACAATATAACAACATAGTAATGATTCTTTAAATTTATTAACCGTAAGTATAATAACGTATTTTAGTCTATAAGATAAGAGCACTGTTTCTTAAGTATATATTATATTATTATTATTATTGTTAGGAGTGTTTATTACATATTATTATTATATATACATATTATTATTAATAGTATGTATTGCTATTATTATTAGATAGGCTAGGTTACGGGCATGGGATATTATGGCGCGATATTATTATTATTATTGGTTGGTATATATATATATGTATAGCGTATATATATTATTACATATATATATATGTATATGTTAGTTAGTTATTTATTATTAAGATATTATTATTATTATTATTATATATAGAGGTGATATTATTATTATGTTATTGTTATTATTATATATATATATATATATATATATATTGTTATATATATATACATATATTATATATATTATATGATATTAAGTTATTATTATTAAGTATATATATGTATATATTATTATTATTGTTATATATATATATATATATATTAGCTATATATATGTATATATTATTACATATTATTATATATAAGATATATATATTATTATTATTGTTGATGTATATTAAAGATATATATATATTTATATATGTATATATATATTATTATATACAGCGTAAAGCAACCGTGTTGGTAAGTTAACGCCGTTAATCCATAATCGTTAACAAAAAAAAAATAACGGCGTTAATCATTAAAGCGTTTATCGGTAAAAGCGGAAGTTAACGTTAATCGTTAATCGTTAACGTTAACCTGTCTTAATTTTTTTTTTTTTTTTTTTTTTTTTTTTTCGCCAAGCGGCCTACCACTTCACTCATCGTAAGCAGAGCCCCCATTCAAGGGAGGGAAGCAAGTTTGCATCTAAAATTCTCATCTTCGCAAGCAAATTACGCAGATTAACATAATTTTATTCTTTAAAGTGGAGATTAAATTCAGCAGGAAAGCCATAAAGAAGTGGAAGAGAGTTCTACGCGAACAGTGGTAGCTGAAAAAGTGTTCCGACCGCAGCAAACCAGCCTGAGTTACCACATCTAGCTACGTAAAACTCGTGTGCGCAGATACGCAATCCCTTGTGCACTAGGTGTCATAAAGGTGGTGGTACGCGAGTGGTGAGTTCCCTCAACACCTGCCGCTGCGATACCTATAGAAGAGAGAGATGGAAGCACCAACACCGCCGCAAAAGATAGAGGGTTCAAGTGAACTGGTACATAACAGTTTATAATCCTTTTTGCCTTTGACTCGACTCTATCCAAAAGCTGGTGAAACCAGGAGCCCCCCCAGATATGAGAACAATACTCTATACAAGGCCGGATGTGACCCCCTTCTTTGTTCAGTTGGAGTAACTGAGAAGAGGAAAAAGTCTCGCAGTTCAAACAGAACCAGTTTCTTTGAGGCCGTCCCAGCAACTGCTGTGATGTGAGGTTTCCCAAGACATTTTTTTTATGTTAAGGCTAAGGATGTTTATATTGTTACAACGGGAAAGACGAAAGGACCGTCAAAAGAGATAGGAAAGTTAGAAATTGTCTTAGAGGAAGATTTGTAGAAGTTAAGGGTTTAAAAGAGTTAAATTTCACAAAGCTGAGACAACCCACTGGGAAAATCTATCTAGTAAAAAGAATAGAATCGTGGAAAGATTAAGACGAGAAGCAACTCTGAAGTAAAAAAAGGAGCAGATTTGAAATGAGTTGAAGAATGAAGGGTCGAGTCACCGCATGTGAGTGGATAGAGTTAGATGTGCAGGTGAGAAGATCATTAATGAAAAGTAGGAATAGTGGTAGAGATGAACGAAACCCCGAGGAACACCACTATTGTGTGGATAAGAAGAAGAAGTCGCTCAATCAACCATACCAGATGTTTAGCGACTTGAAAGAAAGCTAGACATAAAAGTAAGCAAAGAGAAGGAGGAAAGGAGGGAGCTTGGAGAGCAATGATGCGTGCCATACCCGGTCAAATGCTTTGGATATGTCTAGCGCCACCACACATGACTCCCCATAGTCCCTAAGAGCCAAAACCATAAATCTGTTAAATAGGAAAGTTAGACTTTGAACACCAAAAGCCGTACTAGCGATCGGAAAGAAGAGAATGAGATTCTAGATGGTCTAAGAAGTGGGAAGAGTTGAGAAGTGGGTTTCAAAGGTCTTAGATAGAACAGCGTGAGAGCTATAGGCGATAGTTAGAAGGTCGAGAGGATTCCTTCTTTCGGAATAGGTTGGACATGTGCGTGCTTCCAACACTGACGGAAAGTGCTAGTATTAAGACAGAGAATATAGTTGAACGAGGGGGTGAATAAGCATCGTAGCACATTCCTCAAACTGCTTTTCCAACCCCAGCAACATTACTAAACTGATAATAACCGAGTAAATATAAAACACATTTTGAGCCATTGGGAGGAGCGCGTTTAGAAAATTTTGAAAAAAAAAGTTTTTATCTCTTATCGAAATCGAATCTAATACAATTTAAAATCTGATAAGGAAATATATTTTATAAACTCGTAAATTAAGTTAACGGTTAACGGATGTAGGGGAAAATTTTAACTCGTTAATAGACCGCTAATTTTTTTCAAAATTAACGAAAGCTGCGTTAAAAGTTAACAAAAAATTTAACGAGTTAATTAACTGATTAACGCTTTAACGCCTTTGTATAAGAGCAGTATATATATATATGCTATTGTATTACTGCTATATATATATATAGCAGGCATATATATATATATATAATATATGGTTATTGCTATATATATATATAAGGTTATTATATATTGTTATATATATATATATATATATATATGTTATATATATATATACATATATATATATATATATATATTCTTAACTAAAAACACCCCGAAATTTTTTTTTTGCTACTGCCATATACATATGGCGGTTGGTTGTTGTTGCTATGTTGCTGCTAAGGCGCAAAGCATATACAGGCAGTGGAGTAGCATGAAAGAATATATATATATATATGCTTATATATATATATATAAGGTTAGCATATATAGTTATATATATATGGTTAAGGTTAATATATATATATATAGCATATATATATATTTCAAAATGTATCTAAGCGGGTTTGAACCCTTACCCTGAGATGGTACTCCAGGAGTGTTACTCTCGAGACTAATGATTACTAAAAGCCAAACCCACTTGTGTAAGTACTATTATGTTACAACCAAATAATTAATGTAATGTATATACTTGAATATATATATATATATATATATATATATATATTATATATGTTATATGTTATTAAGGTTGCTATTATTGCTATTAAGTTGTTATATATATAGTATATATTAGTTATATATATATATATATATATATTATATATTATATATTATATATATATATATATATATATTGGTTAATACAATATAAGGCAAATAGATTTCGCTGCCGTTTCTGTGCCATGCCCTTAGATTAATTTTATATATAAATATAAGCTATATATATATATATATATATATATATATATATATATATATATATATATATATATATATATATTTGTTGTGTTAGTGAGTGTGTTTTATATATATATATATATATATGTTATATATGTTATATATATATATATATATATATATATATATATATATATATATATATAATAATAATACGATTCTGGTGTCGTTGGGAAAGGATGTGTTAAAAATCAGAAGAAATAGGAAGAAAACAGAAGGGAGACAAAGCGAAAGAGGAGAAAGAAAAGGAATCTAAAGAGGAGTGTATAACCCTCCCAAAAGAACTTTGGATTTAGGAAAGAAAGAAATCAAAATGGTTGAGATTGGGAAGAAAATCATCATTCAAGAGAGACGAACTTTGTGAAAATAAATATCTTCTCGTTTTTATTTTGGAAATTTATAAATTTATAAATCAAAAACAAATTAATAATTAAAATAATTTATTGCAACTTTAAAAAATTATTATATGTGAAGCAGCAAAATTTTGACCCAATGTTCTTTAAAAGAAATTATTATTATCGACCGCAAAATAGGCTGTCTTCTTGAATATTGATAATATAATAGAGGCTTGTTTTACCCTAACACCAGAATCATCTAGTCTCAAAAGTAGACTCTCTATTAAGGCTGCTTGAGGATGGGAACCCTCAACAGTTTTTTTTTTAATCTTCCCATGAACAGATGCAGATTCACAGCAAGTAATTTGCAGACTGCAGCTGACGCCACCTCCCAGATTTGGGGGATACGGCGTTTTTTGTATAATAATACACACACACATTAATAATAATATATATATATTATATATTATTATTATTATTATTGGTTGTTATTATGCTATGCTATTATTATTATTATTATTATTGGATTTTCCCGTGGTTACGAATAAGCATATATTGAAGTTTAACCTACTTAAATATTTAGCTAATATATTATTGAAAGTTATTACAAGTTAAATTTTTTACAGATTTTCATAAAACAAAAATACATTTCCATATTATTTATTATTATTGCCATTATTATTATTGCTATTATTACATATACATATATTATATTACATACATATTGTTGAGCTACATATATATATTATATACATACATATTGTGCGCTATTACATACATATACATATGTATTATTGTTATTACATATACATATAAGCGTTATATATATATATATATTCCAATCTAAACACCCCGAAATTCTTTTTTTTTTTGCCACTCATATATAGTTATTGCTGGTTGAAACTAGCGATATTAAGGTTGGCTGCTGGCTATTATATGCGCATATATATGCTGGCTGTTTTAAGGGGAAGGTTGGTTATATATATACATATTATATTAGCAGTTGAATAAAGTATAGTATATATATATATATATACATATATATATATTATATATTAGTATATATATATATATATAAGTATATATATATATATTATATTATTACCTTCATCTCCCTCTTCGACTTCGACTTTTTCTTCTTCATCTGATCCCCATCACCATCTCCAGCAACGTCCTCATCAGCAGAATCATCATCAATATCAGATCATCATCATCACCCACCTTCTCTCCTGAAGACTGGGGGCCAGGTGCGAAGCTACGTAATTAGAAACAGAAAAGCAAGCAGGTGCCAATTGGCGACGTAAGTCGAAAAGAAAGCCTAGCCTTACCGGCCCCCTTTATAATTTCTTTCTTTTTTTAAGAGAACCTCTGTCTCATTCAGAAAACCACCAGAGCTTTACCGGGACAGCGCAATCGGACCTCACTATGGCATCTGTCAATGGGTTAATCCCTTGGCCTAGGTGGGCCACAACACACTCCTCACCAAATCCCATTCACCATTTTCTAGAAGGGCGCAACGGCGCGAAAGTGTTTCTTTACGACAAATGTGAAAACGTATAAACACCTATAAATTGAATTGAACGAAGGGCTACCG
>JABUQX010098731.1:12500-17500 GCA_015478945.1 Trachelipus rathkii
GAAACGCGCATTTATCTAGTCCGAACTCCATTTGTATATCACTTGAAAACTTCTTAACTACCTCTATCTGTTCAATTGTTTGTTGTTTGTTTGGGGAGTATAGTTTGATGTCATCCATGTAAAATAAATGCGAGATGTTTTTTCCTTTCTTTTCATTTCTTGATCCTATTCTATATCCATTATGCAAGTTATTTATCAATGAACTCAGTGGGTTCAATGATAGTACAAACAGCAATGGGGATAAGGAATCCCCTTGGAATATTCCTCTCCTTATTTTTACATCATTTATTTGTATCGTACCATTTTCGTGATGCAGTTTAATATTGATCTTCCATTCTTGCATCACTTTTCCCATACACTCTCTTATCTTATTATTGATTTTATAGATTTTTAATACCTCTTTGATCCATGAGTGCGGCACACTATCATAAGCTTTCTTATAGTCAATCCAAGTCATGCTTAAGTTCTTCTGTCTTTGTCTGCTGTCTTCTAGGATCATTTTATTTATTAATAATTGATCTTTTGTCCCGTGGCTTCCCTTACTGCATCCTTTTTGTTCTTCTGCTATTATATTATTTTCTATTGTATGTTTGTATATTCTTTCTGTAAGAATTGCTGTTAATATTTTGTATATAGTTGGTAGACAAGTAATTGGTCTATATTTCCCTGGGTTTTGTGTTTCCCCTGTTTTAGGGATAAGGACTGTTTCTCCTTTGGTCATCCACTCGGGTATTTCAGCTGTTCCGTTCAGAATTCTGTTGAAGCACTTTGTTAAAGGTTCTCTTAGTACTGTAATTTTTTTTAACCATATATTTTGCACCATGTCTGGTCCAGGTGTTTTCCAGTTACTGGTACGTCGTATCTTTTCCATCACTTCCCTTTCGGTTAGTGGTTCAAATTCCATCTCATTAATTTCTTCTATTTGGGGATTCCTTCTTGTTGTTTCTATCCATTCCGCCTCTTCATTATGTGTTCGTTGGTTTTCATATATACTCCTCCAAAATGCATCAAGTCTGTCTCTTTCAGGTGGTTTATCAACTTTTATATTTTCACCTCTCAACTCTCTATAGAACTTTCCTTTATCTGTCTGGTACATTTTGTTTTGTCTTTTTCTTTGTTCTTCTTTCTTGTATGAGCTTAATCTTTTTGCTTTTGCTGCTAATTCTAGTTTTCTGCTGCTGATTGCGTGTGTTACTCGATTTCTGCCTCTGCTTCTTCTTATCATATTTTGTGCTTGTCTGATTTTACTTTCTATTGTGAGGTTTCCTTCTTCGTATTCTTTTATCAGTGATATTTCTTTTCTAAGTCTCGCTATGTCTCTCTCTAATCTAATTTCCCATGACGGTTTTTGTTCCTTCTTTCTTCCATTTGATCTATTTTTCTCAAATATTTTCCCTCCCATCAAATCTGTTATTGCTCTTGCTGTTATTCTATATTATTATTATTCTATATATATATATATAATTGTGTGTGTGTGTGAAATGTCAGATGCAACCACCTATAAATTGTACGACGAGCCGCCCCTGATATATATAGTATATATATAATATATATATATATATATATTATATATATATATATATATATATATATAATATCTAATATATATAGATATTTATATATATATACTATATATATATACTATATATATATAGTATGTATATATAATATATATATATATATATATATATATATATATATATATATATATAAGTAATATATAATATATATTATATATATAGTATATATATATATAATATATATATTATATATATATATATATATATATATATATATATATATATATATATATATATATAATATATATATATATATATATATATATATATATATATATATATATATATATATATATATATATTATATGTATATATAATATATTATATATATATATATATATATTTATATATATTATATATATATATATATATATATATATATATATATATATGATATATATATATTATATATTATATATAGTATATATAATATATATATATATATATATATAGTATGATATAATATATATATATTAGTATATATATTATATATATATATATATATATTTATATATATATATATATATAGTATATATATATATAATATATAATATATAGTAAACATGTTTACAGTAAAATTGCCCGCGAACGATCTAACAATAACTTTTTTTATTGATATAAATTTTAAAGACAAGTATATGAAACTAGCAACATGGCAGTTTAATAAATAAAATATGTTTTTATATTTTCGATTTTGATGAATTAAAATTAAAAAAAATAAAAATTTGTATAACAAAATCTTTAGATATAAATTTTGTTTTATTTTGTACGTTAGTTCAATGTTATATAATTAAAGTATTTTTGCAATAACATGAATTGAAAAATAGTATAAAACTAACTTTCCCAAGAATATAAACTCGAATAAAAAGTCGTTTTACCTCAGCAAGAAAAAGTACATCTCCATAAAGAAAATACCGCAAAGAAAAAATCCCAAACAGGAATCTCCAAGAAGGACCACTTTTGAAGTTGAGGAGCAATCTAAAAGATAACTCACAGCCCTCCTTCCAATTTATAATTGGTGAACCCGGAAAGAAGGACTCCCTTCAGACAACTAACAATAGTGAAGACGGGAACTTCAGGCACGTCTACCTACCTCAGCTTAACGTGACTGTTTTTCGTCGACACTAAGCCCAAGATGAATACCTTCAAGCAACATACAGACAAGTGAAGACGGAAACTTCAGTCACACCGTTAATCCCAGGTCTATCAACCTCAGTTTAACGTGACTCTTTTCCGTTGACACTGAGACCAATTTCAAGATCTTAATATAATGAATACCTTTAAGCAACATATAGAACTGTGAAGACAGAAATATCAGTCACACCGTTAATCCCAGGGCCACCAACCTCAGCTTAACGTGACTATTTTCGGTCAACACTAAATATCCTCAATAATGAATACTTTCAAGCAACATACAGACCAGAATAAATGGTTATATCAGTAACGCCGTTAATCCCAGGTCAACCAACCTCGGTTTAACGTGATTATTTTCCGTCGACACTGAGACCAATTTCAAAATCTCAAAATAATGAATGCCTTCAAGCAACAAATAGAACTGCGAACACAGAAATATCAGTCACACCGTTTATCCCTGGTCTACCAACCTCAGTTTAACTTGACTAACAACAATTTCAAGAAACCCTTGATGTTCCTGATTTCTACGATGCCCATAACGTTTCTGATGTCTATGATGTATCCGATGTCCTTGACACCCCTTATGTCACCGATGTCTCTGCAGTCCATGATGTTCCAAACTTTACAAGAAAAACTCCACTCAGAGTATACTTTCGTAAATAGTCACTCCGTGTTTTGGCAGAGAAATGATATATAGTGAATATGTTGTTTGTAAAATTGCCCGCGAACGATTTAACAATAACTTTTATATATTGATATAATTTTAAAGACTATTATATATACAAAATTGTAAAATAGTTTAATAAATATGTTTTTATATTTTCGATTTTGAAGAATTAAAATAAAAAAAGAACAAAAATTTGTATAGCAATATGTTTAGATGTAAAATGTATTTTCTTTTGTATGTTAATTCAATATTATATAATTAAAGATTTTATTGCAATAATATGAATTGAAAAATAATGTAAAATTCTCTTACTTTCCCAAGATTATAAACTCCAAAAAAAGTCGTTTGCCTAAATAAAACCACAAGATAAAGAAAAAATCCCAAGCAGAAGACTGATACGAACTAGAAAGGCAAACTTTTGAAATGGAGGAGCAATCCAAAGATTACAAACTTCACTTATATATATATATATATATATATATATAATATATATATGTGTAAAATTACATTTATTTTAAATACAAATATAAAATAAAATAAAACTTAAAAAAAAATAAAAATAATATATATATAATATATATAATATATATATATATATATATATATCTATATATTATATATTATATATATATATATATATATATATAACTATATATATATATATTATTATATATATATAATATATAATATATATAATATATATATATATAGAATATATATATATATATATATATATATATATATATATATATATATATATAGTATATATATTATAAAATACAAAGATATAAATTATATTATATATTATATATATATAGTATATATATATCAGAGGCGACTCTTACACTCGGGCTGCTCGGCGCTTAGCCCGAGTTATTTATTATATGAAAGATCGATTTTCTTCAAAGTTTTTAATAAGGTTAAGATAAATTCTCTTATTTTTTGTGAAATTGGCTATATATGAACAGAAGAATATTACAATAATAAATTAAAAGATCATTTAAAAATATGAACAAAAAGGTGGTCAGATGGCGCTTGCCATTGATAATGCTATTTTTTCAACCTTTTTAAAATGTGAACGGCTCCGCTCATCCGAATAGCAGTTAAAAATTTTTTAGACAGTGTACACTATACACATTCGCGAATTTAATTTATTTAGCACGTTGTTTTTTTTTTTTTCCCCCTATTAGGAAATCTAATAAAAACTCGTTTTATTTATAAAAAAAAAAAAACATTTTATTTGTTCTTATGCACATTTCAAATACCAAAAATTAATATTTAAATTCTAATACTTCAATAAAAAAAAAAACTAACTTGAAATACTATAGTTAATCATAGAATTTAATTTTGAATTAAAGAAAACTTTTTAATTAGCAATAACTAGTGAATAATGTGAATGTAATTTGTAGGTGTTTAATAATATATATATATATATATAATATATATATATATATATATATATAGTATATATATATATATATTATATATATATATATATATATATATATATATATATATATATATATATATATATTTCCCCCCCAAAGACCTATATCTCTCTCTCTCTCTCTCTCTATATATATATATATATATATTATATATATATATATAGTATAAAT
>JABUQX010098731.1:27500-36741 GCA_015478945.1 Trachelipus rathkii
TATATATATATTTATAATATTATGTTATATATAATATATATTATATATAGTATATATATTATTAATATTATTATACTTATTATATATATATTATTATATATAGTATATATATACTATATATTATTATATATACTACAGTTATATATATATATAATAATTATTATATATATATATATATATATAATATATTATTATATTATATATTATATATATATATATATATATATATATATTATATATATATATATAATATATATATATATATATATATATATATATATATCGTTGAACTTTTTAATAACATTTTATTTCATAATAGATATGGCGGGAGCCAACTAACCATGAGACCAATTACTACTTTTGCAATGTCAATCTTTCGGGCTACAGCAAGAAAAGTAAACAATGTATCCAGTACCCAAATTTCGAGTCCGCGATACGACCTGTTCCACATTCAAATGAAATTCCAATTCCAACATTTAAAGGCTTGCAACCTCTTCAAGAGGTCGAAGATGTCCATGAAAATATTGTTGAGCACTCGGAATTGGCAGACACCGACTTTGACCCTGGCCTATTTGAAGGTAAAAATATTCCAGAAACATTTAACTAGGCCGAGCTAAATGATCTTGTGAGGGATCTGAATTTGCCGAAAACAGCTTCGGAACTTCTAGCCTCAAGACTTAAAGAGAAACATCTTCTTACTTCAGACACACATATTTCCTTTTACAGAAAAAGAGAAGAAGGGTTTCTTAAATATTTTAAAACAGTGTAATTTAGTATATTGCTGCGATATACCCGGGTTGTTAAAGGAGATGGGAATTACGTCTTACAATCCCAATGACTGGCGCTTGTTTTTAGACAGCTCGAAACGAAGTCTGAAATGTGTGTTGTTGCACAATGGCAATTTTTACGGCTCAGTACCGATAGGGCATTCTACAAAGCTAAAGGAAAGATATGAGCATGTAGAAAAGATACTACATCTTTTCATATATATGGAGCACGAATGGGTCATATGTGGTGACTTAAATATGGTTAATTTTCTGCTCGAACAACAGGGCGGGTATACTAAATATCCATGTTTCCTCTGTTTATGGGATAGCAGAGCTAAAGAAGAACATTATTGCAAGAAAATCTGGCCAGCACGAACTTCATTACAGTCGGGTAGAATTTTTTTTTATTAAACCACCTTTAGTGAGCAGAGACAAAATCATATTTCCTCCTCTCCATATCAACATAGGTCTATAAACAATATGTGAAAGCCTTTGGTAGGAACGGCGAAATGCTTTTCAATATATACTCTCAAAATTTTAAAGTGTAAGTTATGAGAAAATTAATGCGGCGATTTTTTGATGTCCAAAAATTCGAACGTTATTGAAAGACATAATTTCGCCTAATGTCATATTGAAATGAAAAGTTAAAATGCGTTGGTTATCAATTTCGTAATCTTAATAAAAAACTTATAGGTAATATCGTGGCAGATAACTACGTTATGACATTGTGACAACTTATGAGACTACGCCAACATTGGATTGCAATATGAAGTTTAAAAAAATGCATTTTCTGAAATAGATCAATCTTGATAACTTTCCAACTAATTTAGGGTGATGTAAGTTGACGAGCAAAGGGGAAGAGTTCACAAGATATAAAACTTATGGACGAAAACGTATCAGGAGGTCGTGCGATTCTCACACATGATGGCAGATTACTGTTGGTCCTTGATGAGAGACATTCCATCAACAAGTAGGTAATGCTAGGGAAATCTTATAAAAAGAAATTTTTGCCAAATTAAAATAATTATGTAACTTTGAGTAGCATAAAAGTATTTCTAGAATATTTATGTCATATTGGTATAGTTTGAACTATTTCTATTCATGTATATATATATATATAATATATATATAATATATATATAGTATTTAGGTGAGCATAACTATATATAATATATATATATATATATATATTATAATATATATATGTATTATATTATAGTATTATATATATATATATATATATAATAATATATATATATATATAGATATATATATACGATATCATTACATTATATATATATAATACATATATATATGTTCTATAATATTTATGTATATATTTTATATTCTATATAATAATACATATATATATATATATATATATATATATATAGTAGTTAGGGGAGCACAACCGACAGGTGCCAGATTTACGGCTAAATCTGGCTACCTGCCGACGTATATATGTATTTTTAGCGACTTTTTAGTACTCAGCTACCTTCCTGGCTACTTTTCACATCTGGCATTTTTAATGGGGGGCTCAGCCCCCGGGGGCCCCTTCTTCATATGCGTTTGCCAGGTATTTCATGTGTGTGTATGTGTGGGTGCCAGTGTATGTGTACATTTTCTGTTACTTTCACTCCGCTAGCACCCCAGGTTCTCACCCTACCCCCCTTTTTTCTATTCAGCTATGTTATGATTTCACGTTCTTTCTTGAGCCTTTTATTTTAATCTTTTTCGGCATTTTTATCATTTTTGTATATATTTTTAGCGACTTTCTTCAGCTCAGCTACTTTCATGAACATTATTTAGCGCTTTTCCTGCTAAATCTGGCAACCTATAGGTAAATTTCAGTATTTTATCACTTTTTAACTTTTTTTTCGACGTTTTATCATTCTAGGTATATATTTTAAAGACTTTCTAATACTCAGTTACTTTTCTGGTTCATTTTTCTAGCGCTTCTCTTGCTAATTCTGGCAACCTACTGGTAATTTCAGGATTTTAACAGTTTTTAACCTTTTTCGGTATTTTTATTATTCTTGGTATATATTTTAATGACTTTCTAATACTTAGCTACTTTTCTGAACCTTTATTTAGCGCTTTTCCTGCTAAATCTGGCAGCCCTTTAGCTGAACTTTCAGGATTTTTTATCACTTTTTGGTCCTTTTTTCGGTATTTTTTTATCATTTAAGGTCATGTATTTGTAATGACTTCTACTACTTACAGCCTCGCTTTTTCTGAAGCTTTTCTATCATTTTCCTGATAATTCTGGCTACTTATTGAAAATTTTCTAGATTTCTAACCTTTTTGATATATTTTTGCACTTTTTTAGTCACTTTCAACTACTCATATACGTTCCTGATCCTTTTTAAAAGCTTATTACTGTAATTTATTTAGTTTACCTGTTAACTCTGGCCGATTATTGGTAAATTTTTATAATTTTTTAACTTTTTCGATACATTTTTAATCTTTTTACCACCATTTGCAATCTTTATCTATCTCAGCTATGTCTCTCAATCAATGGATGTGACATTAACCGTTAGGCTTAAATACAATCCCCCAGCAACGGCTTCATATTAGCCATTAGGCTTAAATACTTCCCCTAGCAACGCTAGTCCTAACAACTGTTAGCCTTTCGGTAATCCAGCTACGTTAGCGAGTCACTTTCTGCGTTTTTGACGCTTACAGTGTCACATTAATGGTTTGCGATTTCATCCACTCGTTAGAGTTCAGTAGCCCGCAGCCCATGGCCGGACGTCTCGAGTTTGTATTTCGAATTGTTCTGTACCTTTTATACAGTTTCATTTTTGCGTTTTTTATATTTATATATTTATTTTTTATTTATTTTTAATTTTATTTTAAAAATTATTTTGTTTTAATTTGTTTTATTTTTTATTTATTTTTTATTTATTTATTTTAATTTTACTTATTTAAATTTATTTTTCAAACTTTAATTTTTATAAGTTTCATTTTTACATTTATACTTTGTGTTTAAATTTTTTATTTATTTATTTTAATTTTACTTATTTAAATTTATTTTTTATAAGTTTCATTTTACATTTATACTTTGTGTTTAATTTTATTTTATTTATTTATTTTAATTTTACTTATTTAAATTTATTTTTCAAACTTTATTTTCTATAAGTTTCATTTTACGTTTATACTTTGTGTTTAATTTTTTTATTTATTTTTAATTTATTATTTTTTATTTCTAATTTTATTTTAGTTTTTATTTATTTTTATTTTTTATTAAAAAAATCTATATATTTTTTTAACTTTTATTTAATTTTGTAATTATTTTGTTTTAAAACATTATATTTTTAAATAAAAATTTCTTTCATTTTTAATTTTTATAATTAATGTAGACTATTTACATTTTTACATACCCTAAGGCATTAATTGAAAATCAGTAAATCAAACTACCCTCCAGCTACCCTCCTGCGCTCCATCCGTGATCTATTGATCTACTGATCTATTGATCTATTGATCTATTGATTCAAGTCATATTTTTATTAAAATTGTTATGTTTTACATACCCTAAAACAGTAAATCAGTAAATCAAACTCCCTCCAAGACATCCGTGATCTATTGATCTATTGATCTATTGATCTTATTGATCTAAGTTATATTTTGTATAATATAACACAAAACTTTTATTTATTTTTGTTTTCTTTATTTAAACTTTTGTTTTAACTTAAATTTATTCTTTTTATCTTAATACTAAAAATTTTTGCATTTTTACATGCCTTAAAGCAGTAAATCAGTAAATAGTACAAATTCAGTAAATCAGTAAAGCAGTAAATCAGTAAATTAGTAAATCAAACAGCCCTCCAGTCAACCTCCTACCCATCCATGATCTATTGATCTATTAATCTATTGATCTATTGATCTATTGATCTATTGATCTTTGATCTATTTGATCTTATTGATCTACTTGATTCAAGTCTATTGTGTATAAACATATAACAAAAACTTTATTTATTTTGTTTTTTCTTAAACATTTTGGTTTTTACTAAAAAATTATTCTTTTTAAAAACGGAAAACTTAAAAAATTTGCCTTTTACATACCCTAAAGCAGTAGATCAGTAATCAAACTGCCCTCCATACCCTCGTACCATGCGTGATCTATTGATCTATTGATCTATTTGATCTATTGATCTATTTTTTCATTAAAATTGTTATGTTTTAACATACCCTAAAGCAGTAAATCAGTTAAATCAGGTAAAATCAGTAAATCAAAGTAACCATCCAGCCACTCCTACCCATCATGAATCTTATGATCTATTGATCTTTTGATCTATTTTAATTCAAGTCATATTTTTTTTATTAAAATTGTTATGTTTTTACATACCCTTTTAAAGCAGTAATCAGTAAATCAGTAAATCAAACTGCCTCCATACCCTCATCTGCCCATCCATGATCTCTTGATCTATTGATGATATTTTGATTCAAGTCATATTTTGTATATACATAACACAAAACTTTTTATTTATTTTGTTTGTTTTCTTTAAACATTTTTTGTTTTACTAAAAAATTTATTCTTTTTATGTTTATAACTTAAAAAAATTTTGCATTTTACATACCCTAAATGCACGTAAATCACAGTAATCCAGTAAAATCACAACCCACCCACCCACCATTCTAGCCCATTCCATGATCTATTGATCTATGATCTATTGATTTATAATAACTTATTTATCAAAATTTTATCATAACCTAACCTAACTATCAGTAGCAGATTATTATTATTATTATTATTATTATTATTATTCAATTATTATTATTATTATTATTTATTATTAATTATTTATTTATTATATTCATTCTTATTATTATTATTCCTTTCGCTCTGCATTGGGCATGTTTTGAAGATTCTATGGATAATAATAATAATATAATAAATAATAATAATAATCAATAATAATAATAATAATAATAATAATAATTATAATAATAATAATAATAATAATAATGATAATATGATAATATAATAATAAATAATAATAATAATTCATAATAATAATAATAATATAATAATAATAATATAATAATAAATAATAATAATAATAATAGATAATAATAATAATAATAATAATAATAATGGTCCTTTATTAAATTAATTAGGTTAGGTTATGATACATTTTTGTTAAGTTTTGTTATATATTACTATGTCAATATTAAATTAACATTGAAATGTTACAGTATACTTGAAAAGTGTGAATAGGTTTGTTTGTAGGTATGTTAGCTACTTTAACTGTTGTTAAGTAGGGAAACTTTTTGTTTATGTTAGCAGTTTATTCGTGTATAAGGTGTCGGTAGTTTGTTATGCTTAGGCTCAACTTACGTTTATGCAGCTTTATATGAATGTGAAACATTTGATAATGTTAGCATTTATTCGTTTGGGAGTATGATAGGTTAGGTAAGGTTTATGATAAACTATTTGATAAATTATTACTATGTATGTAAAATTAACATTGGATATGTTAGAGATATGCTTTTAAAAAGTATGAATAGGTTACGTTCGTTGGTAGTGTAGTTATTACTGTGTTAAGTATGGAACTTTTGGCTAATGTTAATCAGTTTACTCGTTCGTAGCTATGTTAGGTATGTTTTTTATACATTCATATTCTTAGTTGCCTGTAGAAATGTTCGTTTATTGGATGTATGAAAAACTTTGTTATAGCTAGTATTTATTCGTTGAACTGTAATGATATATGTATATGAAAAACTTAAATTTTATGTATTGTTTATACAAAGATGACTTGAATCAAATAGATCAATAGATCAATGCCTCAATAGAAGGATATGGGGCTGGGTGGTTTGATTAACTGATTTACTGATTTACTGCTTTAGGGTATGTAAAAAGGCAAAAAAATTTAAGTTATAAACATAAAAAGAATAAATTTTAGTTAAAACAAAATGTTTTGAAAACAAAACAAAACAAAAATAAACAAAAGTTTTTGTGTTATGTTATACAAAATATGACTTGAATCTATCTATAGATCAATAGGTCAATAGATCAATATATCAATAGATCATGGAAGAGTAGGAGGGTGGGCTGGGTGGTTTGATTAACTGATTTACTGATTTAGCTGCCTTTTAGAGTAAATTGTAAAAATGCAAAATTTTTAAATTATAAACATTAAAAGAAAAGAATTTTAAGTTAAAAACAAAATGTTTTAAAACAAAAATAATGTAATATTTTATAGGGTTTTTAAAAAATATAAAAGATTATGTAAATTTATAAAAAATAGAAATAAATAATAGTATGTTTAATAAATAAATACACTAAACTTTTACAAAATTTTAAATATATAGTAATAATGAAACGTAAAAGAAAATACATAACAAAACGAAATGTTTTATATTAAACATGTAAAAATGTAAATGTCTTCCAACGGAGTGTTTAGAAAATGTTACACATCTGCTTGACATCAAAGAAATAGCAGTCATGTGATCAGTAAGTTAGTACGATGATTGCCAGGCTAATGTATTAAGTAAAGTGCCTATAATTAGTGTGTGTGTGTTTGTGCGTGTGTATGTGTATGGTATGTTAGATTTGTTATGTTCATATACATATATAGTTGGATATAATAATTAATAATAATAATAATAATAATAATATATATAATAATAATAATAATATAAATAATAATGATAATAATAATATAATAATATTAATATAATAGAACTACTGGTTTAAGAAGATAAAAACAGATGTTAAGTAAGGACATAATGTGAACAAAGTAATAAATCTTGTCACCCTTCTCATGTGTCAAAAAGATTATCGGGACAAGTAATAAATCTCGTTACCCTTCTCATGTGTCAAAAGATATTAAGATTAATGAGCCATTCCTCGAATTTCATTGGCTGTCCGCGATGGCATAGCAAATACAGTTCTCTGATTGGTTACCCTTGAGCGTAACAGATTGCGTAATGTTTAGGTTGTCTGGTAGAGACAATTTACGCAACCCCATGTTCTAGTTTGTGGACCTGCATGCAAAAGTGATCGCATGCTTATTGTGTTGTGAGATCTAATGTGGAATAATAATACTACATAATAACTAATAAAATATAATCATAATAATAATAATATAATCAATAATAATAATTAATAATCGATACAACCTGTTAATAATAATAAATAATAATAATAATTATTTTGGTGGCGGTTGTGTAAAGTAAAGATTGAGATTGCTATACTTTCTTCTGGTAAGTTGAAACTTCTAATTTTTAGTTACCTTGTTAAGGAATGCTGTATGTCAGTTAGGCTAGGATGAGATATGTTTTTGTTTAGTTTTCAATATTACAATGTTAATGTAAAATTACCATTAATATTTTAGAGATATGTTTGAAAAAAGTGTTGTATATTTTCATTTTAACTTGAACGTTTGATATATTTAACAGCAACAACAACAATCAAACAAAAACAAAACAACAAAACAACAACAAACAACAACAAAAACACAACAACACAACAACAAACGCAACCTTCACAACAACAACATCAACAACTGCAACAAATGCAAATCAACAAGCGCGACATTTCCAACAACAACAGCTAGCAGCAAAGAATTTATATTTTATATTATGTATAAACAAAATAATGACTTAAAAATCAAATAGATCAAATAGAATCAATAGAATTCCATTGGATGGGTTAGAAGGGTGGGGTGGGTGTTTGAAATTTACTGATTTACTAATTTAACTGCTTTAGGGTATGTAAAAATCGACAAAAAAAATAAGTTATAAACATAAAAAGAATAAATTTTTTTTAGTAAAACAAATGTTTAAAGAAAACAAAACACAATTAAATAAAGTTTTTGTGTATGTTACAAAAAATATGACTTTGAAACTCAATAATCAATAGATCAATAGATCATGGATGGGCAGGAGGGTGACTGGAGGGCAGTTTGATTTACTGCTTTAATGTATGTAAAACATAACAACTTTTAATAAAAAATAATGACTTGAATCAATAGATCATAGAAGGGTAGCAATAGAACATGGATGGGTAGGAGGGTGGCTGGATGGTAGCTTTGATTTACTGATTTACTGTTTTACTTGATTTACTGCTTTAGGGTATGTAAAACATAACATTTTAAATAAAAAAATATGACTTGAATCAATAGATCAATAGATCCAATAGAATCACGGATGGTGGGAGGGTATGGAGGGCAGTTTGATTTACTGATCTACTGCTTTAGGGTATGTAAAAAGGCAATTTTTTAAGTTATAAGCATAAAAGAATAATTTTTTTTTAGTAAAACAAAATGTTTTTAAAGAAAAACAAAATAAATAAAAGTTTTTGTGTGATATGTTTATACAAAATATGACTTGAATCAATGATTCAATAGATCAATTAGATCAATAGATTAATAGATCAATAGATCATCGGAGGGTAGGAGGTTGACTGAAGGCTTTTGTTTTACTTCTTTACTGATTTACTGCTTTAACTGATTTACTGATTTACGCTT
>JABUQX010098732.1:0-2500 GCA_015478945.1 Trachelipus rathkii
CAGTATACTTCGTTCGGATCATGGAGACTGGGTGTTTAACCGTTTTCGCATTTATCATTGAAACGCTTTCGCGTTTTCATTGCGCCCTTCAATATATATATATATATATATATATATATATATATATATATATAAATACAATACATAATATATATAAATATAACTATACAACTGACAATTTTGAAAATAAAACAAAATTAAAAATTGTGAGCGAGGCTTTCGAAAGTATCAACCGCCTTTCCTCATTCAGGCTCAACTTTATTAAAATAACTAAAATAAAGAAAAGCAAAAGTTGCAAATCCTCCAGATGATTGGTTTGTTATGTAATGTTATTGTTGAGATTTTTTACAAGTACCGACAATTTGAAAAAATTTCAAGAACATAATTTGTAAAGTCATCTGAAATATATTACAACAATTAAAATTTTCATGCATTTTTAATAAGGAATGGATATACTGTGCTAACTGTCTTGTTACTTTTACGATATTTAGAGGGAGTGATCAAGCGCTATATTCTCGACGTCGATTCTGTGTTCTTTTGAAATCCTATACCTGTGTAGTGATGAATTTTTATTTTCATTCCTCAAATAGTTTTGCTGGTATTTTCTTCTTGATACATCAGAGGTTTCTCATATATATATATATATATATATATATATATATATATATATATATATATATATATATATATATATATATATATATATATATATATATATATATATATATATATATATATATATATATATATATATATATATATATATATATATATATATATATTTATATATATATATATATACTGCAACCTTCTATATATATATGCTATATATATATATATGCTGCTTATGTTAATATTTATTATAGCAAATATACTATTACACTCCTTACAAGGAATCTTGTAAACCCCTGAGTTACTATGCTGTTGCTTAGTAAATTTTTGTCTATGAAAATACTTTTTAAAAGTGAAAGGAACATTTGATACAAGTGAAAGCTCTTTCGGCATGAATTTCTTAAGATTTTCTGATGGAACAGGAATATTTATTTTAAAATTATTATATTCTACAGATTCTGATATATTTTTTTTGCAAGCGGAACTTTATTTTGGCTGCCGTAAAATTAATTTCTGGAACACATCTATTGAGGTTTCTGACAATCAAATTCATGTCTATATGATTGGAATGAACTGCAAAAAAACTCTTTGCCAATAGATATTGAGGTATTTTTACAACTTGTGGACCTTTGTTTGTCACAGTCATATTTTCCTTTTAATAATGAATTTTATATCCAGATTGTAGAATCATGGGTTCCCCGCTTTCTCCAGTTTTAAGTAACATTTTCATGGAGATCTTTGAAAAGAAATTTCTCCCAAACATCCTTGGAGATGATTTTGTTTGGGTAAGATACGTTGATGACGTTTTTGCTGTTTTTCCCAATCATATAGATACGAATTTGGTTGTCAGAAATCTCAATAGATGTGTTCCAGAAATTAATTTTACTTTAGAATTAGAAAAAGAAAAGAGCCTTTCCTTTCTGGAGATTTTAGTTATTAGAGGTCCTCTTAATGTTAACGGAAATACTGAGAGTTTTTTATTTAAGATCTTTAGAAAAGAAACCCATACGGAAAGTTATGTCCATTGGCTGTCTTGTCATGAATCCCACGCAAAGTTTGAAATTGTAAAAAGTATTTACCTGTGAGCATATAAGTTATGTAGCCTTAGGTTCTTGGATGAAGAAATTATGCATATTAAATCAGTTTTCAAAACATTGGGATACCCTGTATATTTTATTTCTAGAGCTCTTACGTCAGCTAAAATGAAGTTCCGCTTACAAGAAAATAGATCAGAATCTGTAGAATATAATAATTTTAAAATAAATTTTCCTGTTCCATCAGAAAATCTTAAGAAATTCATGCCAAAAGAGCTTTCATTTGAATCTCTCCTTTCACTTTTAAAAGTATTTTCATAGACAAAATTTACTAAGCAACAGCATAGTAACTCAGGGGTTTACAAGATTCCTTGTAAAGATTGTAATAATATATATATATATATATATATATATATATATATATATATATATATATATATATATATATATATATATATATATATATTTTTTTAATATATATATATATATATATATATATATATATATATATATATATATTTTAATATATATATATATATATATATATATATATATATATATATATATATATATATAACCAACAACCTTAACTGCTATAACAACATATATATATATATATACTCTGCTATATATATATAGGCAAAATAAATTTTGAGTGAATCTACACTTACCAGGATTAGATCCCGGGCCTCGCGAACGGTATGTGCCAAGCGTGTTACCACTCCACCACGACAAACTAAAAAGATACATGACTTAAACCTATGAAAAAGTGCTCTATTCAATAGGAATAGGACCGCCTATGTAAGGACAGATACCTCAGCCATCTCCACGCTTGCACTCGGTCCAAGGTAACA
>JABUQX010098732.1:10000-12500 GCA_015478945.1 Trachelipus rathkii
ATATATATTATTTATATATTATATATATATAGGATATATATAAACAATATATATATATATATATATATATATATTAATAATATATATATATATAATATATGATATATATAATATTAATATATATATATATACTATATATATATATATATATATTATATATAAATATGTAATATATATAAAATATAGTTATATATATATATTATAAATTATATATATTTCGCTCTTTGATACCTAACTTAGGAGGTGAGGTGCGCATCCAGCATACACAGAAGAACAAGAAATGGTTATATTGTTAATAGAAAATGTATGTAAGTCGAAAGGAAAGACCTTGTACTAGTCCATCGTTCGTCAAGCCAAAATTCCACCGCAGGAATTATACCACACTGTGGTATACATACGTCAAATAGAAATTATCATACCGCGCAGCAAGTGAAAGGGATTCTTATCCCATTATCATCTTATTCTTCTCGCAATAATATAATATATATATGATATATAATATATATATATATAATTAATATATATATATATACTATAATTATATATATAGTATATTATATATATATATATATAATATATATATAAGTTAATATATTATATATATATATATATATATATATAATATTAAATATTTAATATATATTTATAAGGCTGCTTCGCTAGCTCAGTAGTTAGAAGCACTCGCGTTGCAGCTGAGATATGGCCAGGTTACGAAGACTGGTTAATGCGAGAAGAACGTGGAGCTATCCTCTATAAACGTCTAGCTTTCGCTTCACATTTGACGGTTAATGAGTACATTTTGGGGGGGGGGGGGGGGGGTTAAAAAGTTCTTTTAGGGGGTGCCTTGCTACTAATAGGGAACGCTTACCCGGCATTCTGAGCGATAGGCCTGGCAGCCGCGGAATAGTCGTTTCGGCCCGTGGACCCAAGGACTTAACCTCGATGGTGTAACACTGACAGGTGTTTGACTCATTCCTATTGGGGAGGCGTTTAATATATATATATATAATATATATATATAAATATATTATTAATATATATATATTATAATATATATATATATTAATATAATATATATATATATATATAATATATAATATTAATATTATATTATATATAATATATATATATATTAGATATAAATATAATATAATGAATATATTAGAACGTACTATAGAAATTTATTCAGAGTATTATATATATATAGTAAATTCTAATATATATATAATATATATATATCTATATATATATAGATCATGATAAACATATATATAAAGTACGATATACATATATATATATACTAATATTATATATATAATGCCTTCATAATATTAATCTGAGTATTAATATATATTATATAATTATATATATATATTATATATAATATATTATATATATAGTCTCAGTAATATGCGTATAGTATATATTCGTTTGGTCAGTCTTATCAACATACTTTTCACTCGCTTTTTTGAAATGCTCATATGCATGTCCTCGGATTCCGGCTGCATTTCGCTCTCTTCACGGCCTCCGTCCACATTAGCTAATGTTTGGAAATGGCACAGAAAGTGAGAGCAGAATGATTATTATTACAATATAATAATATATATATATATATTTATGCTATATTACGTGAACAGTATAATTATTAATATATCATATATATTAGTATATAAGTATATTTAATTATTTATATAATATATATATCTGACATTTCATAGCTATTATATTAGGCCGTAGCCTGACACAAAATTTTTACGCAACTGGTTTCTCCTGCTTAGTCAATAGGAAGTTAATTGAACGGGTTTATATCATATTTAATCACCATGAAATACAAGTAACCGCACACTTTTGCGGCTCACTTTTCTGAAAAAATATTATAACTACAGATTCCCGAAACCGATGCAGAAAACGTGAACTCGCATTAACATATAATTATAATAGTCATAGTTAATAGTGATTAAATATATATATAAATAATCAGGTCAGATTAATATATAGTATTATATTTTAGCTATATTATATTATATATATAGGGAAAGTATATATATAGTATATATAGTATATATTATATATTACATATTATAATAATATATATATATATAGATATACTATATATTTATTATTATTAGTTGATATATTATATATACTATATAATATATAATATAAAATATATATATATAAGTATATACAATATATATTAGAGTTGTAAACTAATATATATAATGCATTTTAGGTATATTAGAAGATATATATATAGTGTTATACAAGTATATATAATAAGTTATATTATTAGGGTTATATATATCTATATACATTAGAATATAATACTAGATTTATCCGTATACTCTACTAATAATTAGTATATAGACTAATAATTATATATATCTATAATATATATATATTATATATTATTTATATACACTATATATATATATATATATACAATCATAAATTAACTTACATACTACTCACATTGATAATTATTTTTATATATATATAT
>JABUQX010098732.1:15000-20000 GCA_015478945.1 Trachelipus rathkii
CCTTTAAGGTAAAAAATAAACTAAAGGAAGGATTTCAAAATCCTTATAAATTTTTAAAATATTGTACTAATTAATTTATTTAGTAGAGTCTATTCACATTAGTTTTCAGCCTAAGGAGGCCCTCTGTCAGATGTGTTACATAAAGAACTAAATTATAAATCTAAAAATTAATTAATATAAAGAACCTAAAGATCAAATGATATTAGAGAGTTTTCTGATTTATTTAATAAAAAATGGTGTGGAGTTTAAGATGTTGTTTAAGATGGGATCAATTAGGAGCTCTCGTTTTTTTGTATGTTAAAGTTTTTTGTGTTGTTTATACAGAAATATTCGGTAAGTTTTCTAAGGTGTAGATGTTCTATGTTAATTGTAGGTGTCATGTGAGTGATATCTATTGTTTGGTTTTGGGAGGCTCTATGTATGGTGAGGGCAAGAGTGGGTTGTCTGTAAGATCATATTTGTGTTAATATTGTCTGCGATGGAAGTCATGAGTTTTTCCAATATAAGAGCTATTACAGTTAAGGCAAGGGATCTTGTAAATGCATTGTGAAGTAGAGGGATTATGATGTGTGTGTGAGGTTTGAGAATGTACTTAAAAGGGAAGGTATTGGAGGTGGTGATATTGATGGTGTTTGGTAAGAATTTTTTAACAGAGTTATGTATTTGTGTAGGTAAGGGGAGAAAAGATTTAAAGGTCTTTTTAGTGTTGGTTTTATTGTAATATGTATTTTTTGCTTTACGTAAAGCTTTGAAAAATGATGTGGGAAGGATAACATCTTCAAAAATCTTTGCTACCTCGCTCAATCTCAACCAGGTGGAACTTTCATTCAAGATCTGTAATACAGTTTTTGAAAATATTGACGAAAAAAAAAAAATGTTTTAATATTATATTAAATGGGGATGAATTTCAAGACGTAAATACAATTAACCTTGCGTCAGGTCACATTAAAATTATTGAGGGTAATAATTTCAAATTCTGGCATTCTTTTTTCATAAAATCAGTAGACTTTTTTTTTATGGCCGGCTGCAAAAAAGGGTCACTGATCCCCTCAGTATCAGATGTTCATTGATAATTTTGAGTGGAAAATTCTTTTAATAAGGGAAGAGTCCCAGGAGACAATACAAAACTTGGAAAAGAGAAAAAAAAACGGATATCTCCGAATTAAATCGAGAGGCTAAAGAGATATGTGACATAATTATTTATCAGATAAAAGATAGATTTACGTCTCACGACATTTAACTTGTTGCAACGTTATTTCTGGGCGAACTGTTTCCTAGTATGATGCCCATCTTTCCTGAAAAAATTGTATCGAAACACCTGTAAAGTGTACACCAGCACCAGCACACTTCATTGACATAAACAACTTTAAAACAGAACTAATCCTTTTAACATATACCAAGAAGATATTTCGTTCTAAAGGCGCTCCTAAGAGCCATAGCTTAATTTATGATGTCATTCCACTGAAAATCACTGGAGAAGCACTTTAGTGAGTGTGAACTCTTAAAATTTTTAAATCAACCATTCCGATGACAAACGATCCGGAAGTTGAGTGCTATTTTTCTACTTTAAAAATAACAAAGGATTAAACTTTTCTTAGAAACACATGGGGTTAGCAATAGCTCTCTTTCGATCGATTATTAATAAGTATTTGCTCATATAAATAATAAGGTTGATGTGATAAATTTGGACTTTCTTTTTAATAAAATTGTAAAGGTAAGTTTCATCACTTTTAAAAATAATTGATAATTTATTTTTAATTTTTTCTAGATTAATGACTTTATCGGTCATCATGCTCTCCTGTTTGAAACACACACGGCATCGCTCACACAGCCGCACACACACAACACACAGACACACACCTATATATATATATTACTATATATATATATATATATACTATATATATATATATATATTTATATTATATATATATATATATATATTATATATATATATATATAAATATATTGTGTGTGTGTGTGTGTGTGTGTGTGTGTGTGTGTCGTGTGTGGGTGTGAGTAAAATGAAAAATGCAACTACCAATAATTTTTAGGACGAGCCGCGCCTGCTATATATATATATATATAATATATATATATATATTATATATATAGTATATATATATATTATATATATCAATAATATATTATATATTATATATAACCGACTAAAATATATATATAGTATATATATTATATATATATATTAATTATTATAAATATATAATTTATATATTTATATATATATATATCATATATCTATATATATAGATACTATATATATAATATATATATATACAATATATTGCTATATAATATGTATATAATGTGTATAAATATATATATAATATAGTATATATATATATATTATAATATATATATATATTATATATATATAATATATATATATATTATATTATATATATATATATATAATAATATATATAGGCATTTATAAGTGGTTGACTCGGTTAATATTAGGTTAGGTTAATTTAAGGTAAATTTGTTATGGTTAGGTTAAGTTAGGCTTAGGTTGGTTAGGTTTAGGTTAGGTAAGGTTTAGGTTAGGTTTGGTTAGGTTAGGATTAGTTATATCCATAAAGATCATAATGTATATTATACTCTACACAATTATTAAAAATAACGATACATTATTATTGATTTTCGCTCGCAAACTTATAAAATAGCCATTATATAATATATATAATATATTATATATATATTATATATATATATAGTATAATACTATATACTATTATCAATAGTATCTACTATACTATTATATATGATATATATTGCATCATATGTGTAATATAGTTATATATAAATTATGATAATAAATATATAATATATATGAAATATATAGTAATATATTATACTTACACATCCCGATTGGGTGTGAATTTGGGAGAAGACATTAGTGTAAATGTGTCTCATCATTAGTAAAAGATTCGTCAATATTTTAATTATATTTTAAATTTAATTTTTCAACAAATTTTCCTTTTCCAGCTGGGAGAGAGAGAGAGAGAGATGATTTGCGAGAGGAAGAGAGAGAGAGAGAGAGAGAGAGAGAGAGAGAGGAGGAGAGAGAGAGAGAGAGAGAGAGAGAGAGGAGAGAGAGGAGAGAGATGAGAGAGAGAGAGAGAGAGAGAGAGAGAGAGAGAGAGAGAAGCAGAGAAGAGAGAGTAGAGAGAGAGAGAGTAAGACGAGAGAGAGAGAGAGAGAGAGAGAAGAGAGATTTGCCATTGGCTGATTTTAAGTTTTAAAGATCTTTAAAGAAAATTAATACATTTACATATGGAATTAGATTATTATTATTATTATTCACTTATTATTATTATTTATTATTTATTATTTATTATTATTATTATTATTTTATTATTATTATTCACTTCTATTCATTATTATTATTATTATTATTATTATTCATTATTATTATTATTATTTATTATTTATTTTCAAAGAATAATTGTTTTTGCTTAAAAATTTATTTTTTCTACATAATTTTTTTTTTTTAAAACATTTTATCACATTAAATTTTAAATTTATTCCTTACTTTGTTTTTCTTGTAAAATAAGATTGATAAGAAAGCTTTCCAATTTATTATTATTGATTATTATTATTATTATTAATTATATATTATTATTCATTATTATTATTATATATTATTATTATTATTATTTCTTAATTCTTATTTATTATTAATTATTAATGATATTATTATTATTATTATTATTATTTTATTTTATTATTATTATTTATTATTTTTTTTAAATGGTGGTTATATTATTATTATATTTATATTATTATTATATTATTATTATTATTAATTTATTATTATTGTTATTTTTAGATTAATAATTAATTTTAATTATTAATACATTGTTATTTAGACTTGCAAGGATTATTGTTGGGTAGGATTTTATTCTTATTAGAGTTCTCAATAGAATTTCAAGCATTTACTTTTTAATTATTTACTAATTAGTGGTTATGGAAATTATGGTATGAGATGAAAAACCTATTTTTTAATAATAATAATAATAGATATTGAAAGATAGATGATAATAGGATAATATTAAATAGAGATAATAATAATATCATAATAATAAATCAAGTTAATAAATATATAATAATATATAATAAGTAATAATAAATTATATAATATAATAATAATAGTAAAATATAATAATAATAATAAAATTGTAAATATAATAATAGTTAAAATCATGTAATGAAAATCTGTAATAACAATTAATAATAATAATAAATGTACTAAATAATAATCATTATAATATAAATACTAAAATTAATTAATAATAATAATAATATAATAAATATATATAAATAATAATAATTCAATAATCAAAATCAAAATACTTTTATTTCTCACTAATAATATATAGTTATGCATTACATAGTAAAGCATTAATACAAGAAATATATATATTTTTTTTTGTAAGCTAGTATTATCACAAGTCTAGTAAATTATATATATATATATATATTATTGATAGATATTATATATTATATGATATTATATATATCATATATATCATATATATAATATAATATTATAAATATATATGAGAAAGGGTATACTAGGGAGAGAACGGGTTGCCGGTTTTATCCGTCATTGGAGCCCAAATAATAATTTAATAAATAATAATAATAATAACTAATAATTCAATAATAATAATAATATAATAATAAATAATAATATAATAATATAATATTTAGAACAATAATCCGATATACTCAAAATATATTTAATAATTAATAAAATAATCATAATTAATATAATAAAGGGAATTTATTATGAAACACGACCAATAATAATAATATAATAATGGCCTGATAGACAAATAGTAACAAATTATGTAAAAATAATAATAATAACGTTGATTAAATAATAATAATAATGCTTAATAATAATTATTATAATATAGTATGCTACAATAATAATAATAATCAATATAATAATAATAATAATATAATAATAT
>JABUQX010098733.1:0-2500 GCA_015478945.1 Trachelipus rathkii
TACTAACTATTTATTATATTCATAAATAATATATATATATATATATTATATATAATCAGAGGTGGGCACCCCGCTCATTTAGTAGTCCGCTAGCGCGCCTCCGCACCTCGAGAAAACGTAGTCCGCTAGCGCTCCTTCGCACTTATTCAGACCATCAAACCTCCGCTATCGCAAGTCCGCACGTCCGCACGTCCGCACGTCTCCCAAAAGATTTTAATATTAAATACTAATAATAGTTTATATCCTTACAAAAAAATTTATTTATAATATTATATGAAAAATTGAATGAATCTTTACAAAATCTCAAGATTTTCCATTCCTCCTCAACGTCGTCTTCAAAGGACAAGATAATCCATATTACTTTCACAAGATAAGGTGCTCAAGATAAAGCAGTTAAGGCTGCCTCTTTGCCCTCAAATATCCACCAATACTAAATATTACGCTCTACAGCGAGAACTAGGCGAGAGGTGTATTATTATTTTTATGAACAAGGTTCCAAACAAATTCTGCATTTGTTATGCTGAAAGGAAAAGATGTCCTTGGTGAGAGAGTTGCTGGTGTTAAGTTTCACTTCCAGGCAGTCATTGCTAATTTAAGGTCACACTAATCATTCTGCTCCTTCTGAAATATTTTGACACCCGTCCCACCAATAGAAGTCTATTTCGTCCACAAGACTTTAGTAGAATCCATGAAAGCCTCGAATCCTGCAGAGTCGATGCTAATGCTACGAATCAGCGGTAGCTAATATTAATATATATATATATATATATATATATATATATATATAGTATATTATAATTATATATATATGTTATATATTATATATATATATATAATTAATATATATATATATATATATATATATATATTATATATTTATATATATATGGCCAGCATCCCGAAGAAGCCAGGCATGTAACTAAAAAAACCCAAAATAAAGCTACACGAAATAAATTTTATATTTTATTACTGCAGGAGACCATTTTTTACTGAATATAAAATGAAAAAATAACTTTTTAAAATTGAAATTGGTAAAAATGTTGGAAAAATTACAATTTTTGAGAATACGAAGAAGCTGGAGTAGTCGGAGGGTGGCAAAGTTGCCAAATGGTTTGAATTTTTTTCTTTTATAACTAAGAACACGAGGGTATAAATTCAACGAATGGATAGAGTCCAGGGTTTTTCGGTCCTACGGGGGACGACGGGGGGATTTCGTCCCCATCTGTCCCTCCGTCGGCTCGAACCTAAAAAGGATGATAAAAGAAAAAATACATTTTTCTCCAAAGGCGTAAAAAATATAAAAGGTATCTGGCAACTTTGCTTCGTCAACTAATGCAGGATTCAAGGTCAATACAGCGTGTACTTGCCAGGTCTAAGATTATACTAATATTTAGTGTTAATAAATATTAGAATAATATTTTTTTTTCAAGTTTTGTCGATGAAATTACTTTCTGAAATCAAAATGTTATTTATTTTTCTGTAGATGTTTAAATTTTCCTTCTAGTTTAAATGCCCTGGCTCTTCGGGAACTGGCCTATATATTACTATATATATATATATATATATATATATATATATATTATATTAGTATATTATATATATATATATATATATATATATATATATATATATATAATTATAATATAATATATATATAATATATATATATATTATATATATATATATATATTATTTATATATAATAATATAATATAATATACGTATATATATATATAATATATATATTAATATATATATATATATATATATATATATATATATATATATATATATATTATATATATATATATATATATATATATACTATATATATATATAATATATCAGGGATGGGGAGTCGGGAGTCGACCATTTTCAGGGGTAAGGAGTCGGAGTCAGGGAGTCGATTTCCTCAAAAAGTGGAGTCGGGAGTCGATAAAAAAAAAACGACTCCTTTCGACTCCCAAAACAATTTTTTGTATTAACTTTTCACACAAAAATTTGGAAAGTTCATTGTATTTTCATCAAGGTATTAAGGACGTTTTTTTTTTTTTGATAGTTTTTTGGGGCAATTTACGAAAATCCGATTTTGTTTCCTTTTTCGTTCTTCTAATTTAAAGGTTTATAAAACTGGTTTCTAAAATAAAATGTACTTGACTCTTGTGTATTGTGGATTAACGAATTATCACAACAGCGAGCGATGCTATTTAATAATCGCAAATTTAAAGTCAAGTTTTTAGAGTAATAACTGATTTTAAAAATATAGAGTTCAACCAATTATAAGATAGTTGCAATAAGCTAAAAGAATCGGATAGATATACTATACATTTATGTACAACAACTGTGCTGGCGCTCACGTTGTGGTTGTGTCAGCATTTTAAATATTTCCGTACTAATGCGTGAATTTCTAATATATATTTAATTTTTTGGTGTGTAGACACTCGAAAATATATCTACACACAACCAGTAAGTGGTGGTAAGATAATTTAATTAATAATTA
>JABUQX010098733.1:5000-35559 GCA_015478945.1 Trachelipus rathkii
TAAGGAGTTGAGATTTTTTTGGAATTTAATTATTAAAAAAATAAGTCTTAACTAAAGGTATAATTTGTTTATACTTAAATAAAAATATATTTTATTATAACAGTAAGAATTCTTAATAATAAACTATATTTTTCATTTTTTAAAAGGGTGGCGGAACAAAAAGAGGGAAACTTTTTTTGATCCGCCTGTGCAGTCCTTATTTTCTGGCGATCGCACCTCCGCTATCTGCACTCTATTCTGGTAGTCCTGCTCGGAGGGACTAAATGAGCGAAGTGCCGCACCTCTGATATATATTATAATTATATTAATATATATATATATATATAAATATATATATATTATATATATATAATATATATATATATATATATATATATATATATATATATATATATATATATATTATATATATATAATATATATATATATTTACGTAAGTTTCGGACAAAGGTCTGCCAGGAGTAAGACAGTAAGATGCTCTATGTCTCTATGACCTCTATAAGTCTATGAGTATGTCTATTGTTAATTTAAAACTACTTTCCATTTTTTTTGTTTTAAAATTTGCGCTAGAAATGTTCTAAAATTTTCAAGAAATAGGAGAGCGAACTTATACCATCTACTTTAAGTGAGGGTAATTTGAACATTATCATTCCTGGATCTTCAGCATCAAAAGAATTTTTTTAAAGAAAAGAACGTATTTTAGTTTATTGTCTTAGCGGATTTTCAATGGAACAACGATGAGTAAATCCATGTCCGCCTGTGCTTAGTGGTGTGGGTGAATACTAGCATGGTCCTAGCAATTAAGAGACATCTTGCTAAGAAGCACCAGGTCTATCCCGAAACCTGTCAGTATTTTTAGGCTATTAAGAAAAAGTTTGTTATAAGTGGTTAGAGAGATTTTACCACAAGTGAGCTTTCTCTCGGAGCTTTCATTTAAAGTTCCCGAACTGCTTGCAAGAAAATAACTATACAGCTAGAGAGGATATCATTTCATTATCACGGTGCAAAATTATCATTGAACATACCAAAAATTTCAAAGGTTCTATCTTCAAACATCTATTAGCGTGAATATCCGAAATGTCATTAAATATAATTGAACAAGTCACAGATAAAATAAAAACTCAACATAAATTTGCTTTACAAATAGATGAAGTACTGATATTTACTGCCCAAATCAGCTTCTTGGATTCTGTAGATTTATTGACGGTAAATATATCGTGGAAGCAGCTTTGTTGCAGAGTTTGGAAAAAACTAGTACCGGAGACGATAATTTTGCTTCATCACTTCCTATCTCATAACCATAGTCTTTATGGAACGACTGTTGTGAATATGTAGCGATGGTGCACCATCAATGACAGGAAAGCATAAAGGAGATTTATTGCGCCAGCTTTACAGGAAAATGTATCTTGAAAATAACTCCCTGCTTTCTGCACAGAGAAGCACTAGTAGGGAAAATTGTGTTTGAGCGTTCGCTGAAGTTATAATCAGGTTGTGAACATGATGAAATTCATATTAAATCGCGCCCATAATGTAGAGACGCTCTTGAAAAAATGTAAAATGGATGCAACAATATATCTATTATTTTGTGTAGGTAATGCCGGCGTTTTCATTAACAAAGATGAACTAAGAAGTCTTCTTGATAAAGAGAAACATGATGCATTTTCCTAGGTTTCTGCAAAATGATGATTGGTGTTTACAGCTGTCATATTTGTCAGATATATTTAGTAAACTAAATGTATTAAATACTTCATTAGCAGGGACGACAAGAAACAACAGTTTCTTCAACCAATGAAATGAAAGGTTTCATGAGAAAGGTAGCTTTTTGGAAGTCTGCAATTCAGAAAAGGGATTTTTCAAATTTTCCATCCCTTTTAAAATTTTCGAAATGTAATGGCGAGGAAAGCTAAAAGACCTCATTCTTGATCATTTATCAAAATTGCAAGATGCAGTAGATAAGTACTTCCCTTCTATTTCCGTTAAGAATCTTGAGTGGATTGTTTCCCAATTTCACAAGGCAGATATTGCTGAAGAACGACATTTCACAGCTACTGAAAGAGACGAATTTAATGATCTCTGCGCTGATTCTTTACTGAAAATTAAACTTGAGAAGACTGACTTATCAGCGGCTTATTTTTGGCTTAGCAAAAGGAGTATCCTAACCTAGTAGAAAAAGACACAAGTTTCTTTTGCCATTTTCAACATCATACTTTTGTGATCAAGCTTTTTCTCTTGCCAATGGTCACATAAAATGCAAACAAGAAAATAGATTTGTTGAATCTTCAGGAATATGCTGTTTGGTTATCAAACATCAGACTAACATGCATATTTGTGCTCCAAGCATCAAGCACAATTTCACCATTAATCGATTATAAACGAAAATCCAGCTTTAAAAAAATTTAACAGGTATGTTTTTTAATAGATATTTTTACATTTAAAAATCTATTATTATAATTATTTTTTATTATATTTATTATTTATTATATTATTATTATTATTATTATTATTATAAAAGTGTGCTCAAAATTCACAGCTTAATAGGGTGATGTGAATTACAAAAGGTTGGACTTGGGATATCCACTTGTTAGAAGGACTCACTTGTTAATCAGACAAGTTTTTAAGTAGAATTGTAGGTGTAGAGGACAGTCGAAAGTTCAGTTCGGGCCGGAACTTCCGGTCGAACCAAAAATTCTGGTTCCGGTACTCCTTATATATATATATATATATATATATATATATATATATATATTTATTATATAATATATTAATTATATATATATATAATATACCGTAAAATGGGGGAAAGCCGGTCACGGAGGGAAAAACCGGTCAGTTTAATAAATTGTTAATATTTTTTTTAAATTAAAATTTTTTAATTAGAGAAAGGTTTTTTAAGTAGGCAAATAGATTATTATTTTAACCATAGTATAAAAATTTAAGTAAATAACTTACACCTACTAGTCAAAAAAAATTCCCAAATTTTTTTGGGGAAAATTTTTTTTTTTTTTTTTTTTGCAAAAAAATTCTAAGACTCGTGAATTCGTAGATTAAGATTTAGTCAAGAATTTTGAGTTAGATGCCCTATTGGGCAAGTCTCTTTTTAACATTTTCATGTAAAAAAATTTAAAATATTAAGCTTATTTTTTAGTTTAATTAAGTTTTTTCAATTTTCGGGGAAACCGGTCAGTGCGTGGGAAAAGCGGTCAGTTAAACTTGTAAAAATTGTATTTTTTTTTTTAGTTTTGATAATTTTCTGTTCTAAGATGTTATGCTCGTGGGGACTATAAGACATTTGTTTAATGTTTTCTATACATATCTTTCTTCTATCTAGGTAAGGATAAAAAAAAAGTTCACGTGAAATGTGCGTAATATTCTAATAAAAAAAAGAAAAAAAAAGGCTATTTTTTGGGGGGGAAGTGCAATATTATTATTAAAATTTATTGAAATTGATTTGTATATTTAATTATAATATGTGAAAAATTTTTCGCAAAAAGTTCCGTCGAAATGTGCGTACATAGGCCTATCGTAATATAAAGTGCCAATTTTTTGTTAAAAAGTTGAAATATTATTATTATCTTTTGGTCTTATTCGCATTATTGTCATAATTCTTTTTTTTTCAATGCTATATTTAGCATAAAAAAATGAAAATTTTTTTTCAAAAATTTTTGTAAAAAATCAACGTTTGCAAAATGTTAATAAAATAAATAACTTTAGACTTGTGTTTTTTTCAATCCAAATTAATTCTATAATATTATTAGACTTATTTACATTTAAATTTCTAATTATAAATTAGTTTTGGACAAGCACAAAGCAATAATATTTAATGACCGGCCTTTTCGACGCCACTGAACCCGTTTTTTCCGAATTCAATTTTTTGAAAATGGAATTTTTCAAAAAATTTTTAAAAATATTCATATTTCGAGATTTTCATTATTTTCATTATTCTAAAACATTAAGGAAACTCTAAATGTGAGAAAAAACATTAAGTATAGATATAATTAAAATTTCGATTTTTCATGATTCATTAAAAAAAAAAAACGGCGATTTTTGACCGGTTTTCCCCCATTTTACGGATATATTATATATATATATATATATATATATATATATATATATATATATATATATATATATATATATATATATATATATATATATATATATATATACAGCCTAGTTTAGTTTGATCACATTTTAAATACACAAATATTAGTATTAACTACTTATTATTACTAATTTATTTTAAATTTGGGGAAATGTATGTAATCTTGAAAGATAAATAAAGATAAATACACTAAATATTATTAGTAGTTCAACTAGATTCTAATGATTACCAAAATCAATGATTTTAATTTAACAGTTAAATTTAACCTGACTAAATATATATATACCTAAATTACTATTTTGATGAGGTTTGCTCCCTGGTTGCTTTTCAGCTAATCCCATACAGGACAAAATGTTAAGATCATCTAAAACTAATAAATTTTCACATAAAAACTGCCAAATCCTCTCTGAAGTATGAAAGTTTACCTTATTCCTGATTTTACATTTTTACAAGCTTTCACCAACTTCAGAGATTTCTATTTTCAATAACATTTTATCAAATATACTGACAACAGAGAATATATCTGAGTGTCTCTGCTATAAGCTGTGCCTATATAAGTAAATAAGAAATCTAACATATGCCAAAATAAATAACCATATAGGTAGTTATTATATACATAGTAAATTTGTAAGGTATATACCGAACGTAACAAATCTTATATAACTCAACTACAGTAGGAAGAAAGAACAAAATGTATTATAACCTAATCTAATTATCATAAAACAAAGACAAAATTAATGTTATTATACTCTCTCACTATTACGGTCTTCATGAAAAAAGATGTAATAGAGCGATGATAGGAATAGAGCATGACTTATTCAATATAGTATATACTGAGGTAGATAATTATATCCAAATGAAGGTATAAAGAAAAATTAAATGGAACGATAGTTTTATCTTATTCATACCACAATACGCAAAGTTATGAAAGACAATGATTTCCCTAATGTCATGAATGAAAAAAAAACTGAAATTTTCATAAAATCTTTGATAAAAAACTTTATTGGCTATATGTGCAATAACTACGTAGAAATTGGTAACAACTTAATAGGAGACTAATAAACACTAGATTGCAATTTGTATTAAAAGTTTTTTGACATAGTCATCGTTAAAGCTTTCGAACTAATCTTAGGTGGATGTAGTACGAGCAAGGGGATGATCGGTAATATGTATATAAAATTAGTGGAAGAAGTTTATCAGAGTCGGTGGGATTTGGCCATGCTTTTATTTGTTGGACTTGAAAAAGGCGTGTTCAAATTTATAAAAAGGGAAATTTTGCCAATGATTAAACGTTTATGTTATGTAAGCTGGATTACATAGAAGGTAGGCTCTAGAATATTTATATATTTGGTACTAGGTTGACTATTTCTTAATTATGTGTGCTTGAAATAAATATACCAGATGCAAACAAAAATATTTCATACCTATTTGAAAACTTGAAAAGAGCAGTAGACGTTACAAACACAGGACCTGATAGAACAAGACGCTTGCAAAAAAACGTGATCAGAGCACTAAAATTAACTAGAAAGAGTGTCAGAATTTCATTCAATAAAACGACGTGTCATCGCAGTGTTATTTATCATTATCATTACCATTCGTCAGTCGGTTATCATTATACTATGTATCAGCCATGCATGGGAAGAGAAAAAATGGTAAAAGAAGGTTCAGAGCCCCTTGAACCATGCCAAGAAAATCTTCATCTTCCCTTGACACTGTGCAAAATAGTCCTTCGCTTATCGAGCCAGATATGTCACTGAAGTAGCTTCAATAATTTGTAATCCCAAATCAAGTTGAGTTATCATAAATAATTCAAAAGATTTGCTTCCAAATTTTTCCTCCACAGAATAGTTTTAGTGAAAATCACATTATCTATTAAAAATAATTAAATCATAAATAAAAAATTTTGTTTCTCCTCTACTTGAAATTTGAAGAGTTTGGACTATTTATACATTATCTTTATTTTAAATTCAAACAATTTATTATTATTATCTTTTTGTAGTCTGATGGATGATCTATTGTAATTATTTTACTTTTGTGAAAAATTTGGTTTCAACTCCCATTCATCTCAATATAGAAGCTCTATCCTTAATAGGTAAGGAAATAAAAAACTAGTTTGAGGGGCTTTGTTCGTAATAGCTCCCCTAAAGTTATTATTCTCTTCCATTATAATAATAATAGTATATTATATACTATAGTATAATATAGAGATTGTATGTTATTTTATATATATATCATAATATATATATAGAGATGGAGTAGTAGAAATATATAAAAGGAAATATAATATACTATATATATTGAATTTATTATATTATATATATAATATATATATAGTATAATAATATATGGATATTATATTAGATAATGCGTATATAATAATATTTTTGTATTATGGTTGGCAATATCTCTATATCGGTAAGTTCATAATTACATGTGAGTACTATCCGCTATCCCCGCAGAAAAAATATGCGAGCGGTTTACGGATGCGGATAGTGAAAAGTGATGCGGATGCGGAGATGCGTGATATCGCTACACCTCTAATTATAACTATACTATTAATTGTTTTCAGAGAAGAGCAAGGAAGTAATAAGTATACTATATAATATTATATTAATTATATTATATACTATCAGATAGGTGACTAACAGTAATTTATGCTGACATTCCGCATCCGCATCGCCGTGGAGTGAACATTTAACATCCGCATCACGCATGATCCGCATCCGCGGAATTAAAAATTGCACATAGCACATTCACTATCCGCATCCGGATGTTAGTAAATCTTTACATCCGCACGCACATCCGCATCGTCGATGTAACAAATTGACATACCCTGAATCAATATTAACTAACTAATATAATATTATATTATAAGGTATATATTTATATTATATAATATATATATATATATATTAATATATATTATTTAGTATATAACATCTGATATTATATTTAATATATATTTATTATATATATATATAGTCTTTGATATCTAACGCTGAATCTCGTAGTAAGTATAAATATATAATATAGCAGATTACCACTATATATAGTATATAGTAGAGGATATATATAATATAGTATACTAATTTATATAATATATATATATAAGTTATGATATATAATTACTATTAGTATACGTATATTTGAATTTATAATATTAAGCAAAAATAGCTACATGGTATTTCAATGACCATAAGATAGGAGAGAAAAGAAACCCTGTGGGGTAAAAGGAATCAACCTCTCATGCAAATTTTAATTCAAAATTTACACAAAAACAAAATTAGACTTTTCTAATTTTTAACTCGAATTAACAATTTTAATTTCTTTTTTTTTTCCTTCTTCTTTTGTTTTGCTTTCTACAGTTTTATTTTTTTTTTTTTTTTGTTTTATATGGTTAAATCTGGAATGAAATCAGAGTTTATGTTTGGAATCAAAAAAAATTTCTTAAAAAAAAAAAATTAAAATTGGAATTTGAATTATAATTGTTGCATAGCAGCTGAAAAATAAGTTTTTTTTTCTTCATTTAATTCCTTAAAGGAGGAGAATTTAAGTTTTTTTTTTTGAATGCAGTTTAAATTTTACAAACATAATATTTATTCTCCAAACATATAGAGATAGTATATGTAGTGAATTACGCCTTAGGCCCATATGTGATCGTGAGGGAGAATGTCTTTATATCATATAATATAATATATATAGCGAGCACTTATACTAGCTGATTATATATTATTAAATATATTTATAAATTATATATTATAATATATATGATATATCTATATAATATATATATATATATATAGGGTATATACTTATACTACATTGTTGATCTAAATTCAACGGTCGAAGAGCTATTATATTAATAGGAAGGGCATCATAACAAGAGAACCCCCATGATTCAAAACTAAACAAACATCAGCACTAGGTACAACTCACAAAGAATACATTTGCTACATAAATACAGGGATTCACCAGACAGAAGTTGGATTGGGAATTCCAAACATTAAATTTGCTTCCTTTGCTCGTAAACCGAGACTTAAAATATACGGACCGACGATACACATAAACATAGATCTAACCTGGGATGCGATTGGATTATATTTACTACAATCCTATAATTTATTTAATATATATATACAAAATATATATTACATTATATATATAATATATATATATTTTCGTATAAGATATTATTTTTATAATTATATTATAATTAAGTTTATTATATATATTTATACTATAAGCTTATTATACCTATAATATACTAATAGTATTTTATATATATAGATTATATAGATAATATTATATATAGAATATATATATATATATATATATTATAATATATAATATATGTATATAGATACGGTATATACTGTAAATATAGTACTAATATATATACTATGTATATTTAATTATTGTTTATATATATACTATTTATATATATATATATATATATATATGATATATATAATCGATAATATTATTATATATATATATAATATAATTATAATTAGAAAAATAATATATTATATATATATAATAATATATAAATATATTAATATATTATATATATATATAATATATAATACTATATATATATAATATATATTATGCTACCACTGGACATTAGAGGCCTGCTTTCTTAAAAGCTCATAGAACATACTGTAAGTCGGTGGAATAGGAAACTAGGATTTAATCGTGGGGAGGAGTGTTCGAGGAGATATGGTGGATGAGCGAAGGGTTGATATCTTCAGCCCAAGGGTACTCCCCCAGGGTACTCCCCCTGCAAAGTGTAAACCTCCTGGGAATCTGACATCGTTGCAATTAACCATAGGGTATTAACATCTTAAAATTTCAATTAAAATTTTATATGCAGCAAAAATACATTAGTAATTAGCAAAATTGTCACTTGTTAATTCCATGGGTTGTTGATTAATTCAAATCCCGAACGCCTTACTAAATACGCGACCTAAACTATTTCTTTTCTTTATTTCTCTTAATTAGTATTTTTTACTTTCTTTTTATATAATAGAAACTTTTATCGTCAAATATATATATATATACTATATGATTATTTGATATACTTAATATATAATATTTTATTTTTCTTTCTTTATATATTATAGTATAAAATATATTAAAATATATATATAATATATATATATATATATATATATATATTATCCACATAAAAAAAATAACTGTGCACAAAGTTGGAAATAAAATAATGCTAATGTTAAAATAGTAAGTATCGTTCTTTCTCGGGAGAACTGCAAAAAATTTAAGACTGGAGAGGGAAAGTTATTATCCGCTGCCATTAGTGGAATCCAATTTAGACGCTTTTCTTCCTCCAGGGATTTTGGTTACAAATGCAACGAAATAAAAATAGAATTTGATCCGATCTACAAAACTCAGCAAATAGATTATAAGTAATCTTGGCGAAGATCTTTGATTAGGCTTGTAAACCTAAAAGAGTTTTTTTTTTTTTTTTTTTTTTTTTTTTTTTTTTTTTTTTTTTTTTTTTTTTTTTTTTTTTTTTTTTTTTTTTGTTTTTTTTTTTTAAAATATATATATATATATATATGTAGTATATATATATAAATAGTAGATTAAGTAGCAAATAGAAGACAATTGGTTGGAAAAGAAAAATGCTGTATGTTTTTTTTTCTTTGTTTGGTGGGTGATATTGTTATGGATCTTTAGGAGAAGTTTTTGATAGGGTTTAAATCAATGAAAGACATATCTTTAAAATCATGAAATTTAGTTTTTAAAATATGAAAGATTTATATAAATAAAAATAGATCTACACTTTTTTATAACTAAGTATTTTAATACGGGTGTAAAAGGAAATACCGACGACAATTCATCAATAATTTACCCACATTAACAATACCAAGAAGTTCATATTATATGTATGTATATATATATATATATAATAATTGATTATAAGCAATAATTATATTATATTATTATACTAATACTATATATATATATAATATATATACTTATATACCCACACGCATTCACCAAACCACACTTACAGCACCACACTTTATAAAGCACATCGTCAGATATCCCTATAACATATATCCCTATGTGTGGGGGAGAAAGAATTGCCTTCAATGGTATTTCCTGCTTGGTCGTAGAGAGGCGATTAAAGCGACGGTGATAGTTTGGCGGCTGCTCATACTACTTAACTTTGTCAGAAATGCTAAATTTTTCTCGTAGTAATGACTGTACGATCGAAAGCGCTTCCTATCTTCGGCGAAAAATAGGAATCATATGGGTACATGGAATTGTCAGAGGAATAATGTTGAGGAGAAAGGGAGGTGATGGAATGTATTTAGAAAGGGCAATTTGATTTGCTCGCTGTGACGACTTATGACAAAATGAAAGAAAAACTTGCGAAATGATGGTGTGGAAATAAGTTAGCTTTTGTGAAAAGAAGGGAGGGGAAGTAAGGGGAGTTGCTAATTCTGATGAGTGACTCGTGACACAGAGCTACTGAAATTCTAATGGTTAAATTTAAGTTTTGAAAAGGTCAAGGTACGTGTGGTTATATATAATGTTCCATCTTAGGTTTATGTATGTATGTATGGGATAACTGAATGATGTTTTGGATGGAGTGAAGCTTCAGATTGATTGTGTTTGGGTACATTAAAATGGTGGATAGGTGATCAAAAAAGGGGTGGTATAACAGGTGGCTTTGAGGCGTCGGTGGGAGAAAAATGAGAATGGTAAGGAAGGTGATTGATTTCTGTGAGGAGAGAGGTCTGTGTGTAATTCAAACACAAGAGATTCATAAGTATAGTAGAGTTTGGTGGTAGGTAGAGATGAATCGACAGTGGAAAGTATAATCGTTTCTGGTGGTAGGGGAAGAGGAGATGTTTGAAGTATGTTGAATTGATAAATTCAGTGAGAGGGTTAGGAATGGGGTTATCGATGCATTGTGTTGTTTTTTGTTAATTAATTAATGGATTTTTTTAGGAACTTGAAAAGGATGGAAGTGGGTAGAATAAGAGTGAGAAGTTAAGTGAACAAGGTAAGGATAAGTATCTAGAGCTTGCAAATAAATCAGTGAATGTGAACAAGTTTAACTGAGCATATCTGGAAGCAAATGAGGAAGCGGCGGTTGTTACCAGTGCAAAAGAAGTGTGTGTGGATGTGCTAAAGTAAGGAGTAAGAATGTAACAGTGAGTTGTGGAATGAAGAGGTGATGCAAGCATTCAAAAGTAAAAAGAAGCGTGGTTGAATGTACAAAAGCCAATGATGAGGTTCAAAAGAAAGATGTTGGAATTATATAAGGAGAAGAAACTAAAAACTGCATTACGTAGGAGGAAAAAACAAGGTAAATGACAGTTGGAAAGGAAGATGAATGGGACTTACAGAGAATACGGAAGATCTGTATGTATAATATGTATATATCTGCTAAAGAATGAACTTTAGGTCTCTAACTGAGAAACGAATGTGAGGGGAGTGTGGAGGGAAACTTGAAAATCTCATACATTGGCAGCAATGAAAGATGATAGTGATGTGTGGTTTATTATCTATTGATATATATTTGGTATGGTGGGAGAGGTCATAGTAAATGTCGAGGAATAAGGGTAGATAGAAATTTGAAGAATGGTAAATTGCACGTTAATGAAATTACTGTGAATTATGATTTAAGAGGACAAGATGGATTGCTGGTTTTTGGAAGTTGCGTAAAAACGTTTATTGATGTTATAGTTTAGAGGATTGGAGGAGAGGCAGTATAGTACTCTTATATATAAGGGTACAGGGGCTAAGGGTATGAAAGAATTGTAGGTAATATTTGAGTGTTTGTAAGAAGAGTAATATATTATATATATATATAATATATTAATATCAAATTAAATATTATATATATTATAATAAAATATATAATATTATAGAAATATATACTATATACTTGAGGAATTTACGTATATATATAATAATATATAATATATATAATTATATATTAATATGATATATATTATATATAGTAATTAAATATATATATAATTATATTACTATATAAATATATATTTATATATATTATATAATTTTAATATTTTTATAATTATATATATAATATTAATAATTTAATTATATATATAATTATATATATAAATATATAAACTTAATATATAATAATATAATATTAGTTATCTATATATATATATATAAAATAATTTATAAATAAATTAAATAAATATAATTAATAAAAAAATCATATTAGCGTGAGCTCTCTATAGGGTAAAAAATAAATTTTGTAGTATATACTTGGGAGACAACCTAGAGTTTTTCCATATATAGTCACGTTTATTCTCTCTAAAAGTTTCAGCAAGATTAAGCGAAGAAAACCGGCGCAATATGATGAATGTTTATCATATTTCAAAATGTTAATTTCGTTACAGCGATAATCTGTGATTTACACCGTTTTTTTTTAGCTTAAAAATTTAGCAGAATATTGTAAGATTTTAGGCAACTGGCGATCGCGCTAAATATGAGGATATCTATTTTCAATAGTGATCTTGTTCATCCTCATTTTAGCCAATAATGTGTCTTATAGGTTCCTCCATTAACAAAATTCCCGTTCTGCAACATCGTTTTCTATAGTGTGTATTTTGAGCTTCCCTTCTGAAAGTTTTCTATACATTCCATTGAAAGATGCATATCAAAAACATCGTTTTTAAGTGGAAAACGCTCAACAGAATCGCTTGATTTGGTTAATGAAGTATTTAATATCTATTCTAAATATTGGATCCAGTCCCTGGGAGAACGTATACTTTCTTACTTTTGCTCTGAACATATAATTTTCCAGAGCTCTACCATCTTTTAATTTTTGTAACTGAAAATGTTTCATCAAAAAATGAATATGCAGCTCCTTCACGTAATAATACACAAATGCGATTGCAAACATTTATGAACGCTAATTGCTGATTTTCCTCATTAACATCCTTAATAAGTAACGGTTTTAGGAATTTCAGACTTCTGAATCAGGAGCGTCTTTCGCAAAGAACGAATCAGGCTTTAACTAAAGACAAACAACGATAGACCACATCCTGATTCTATTATTTCATTTGCCAATTTTAATTTTTTAACGGAAGAAGTAAAAATTTTAAGGCAAAGTAGATGAAAGGCTCGCGGCATCCGAAAGATATAACTCGAGGAGGAATCCTCCAAGGAAAATTGCATATTTATCATATCTGCTATAATCTCTGAACTTGTTTTTCTTAAGAGTTTTCAAAGAGAAATCTAGGAGTTTGCGTATTTTGATAGTTCTTTAACAAATCATCAGTTTACATCCGACTGCAGCGAGATTATCAGAAAATAAAGCAAATTTCTTTAAATTTCTTGGCTTTCTTTGGAACGCTCAGATGTAAACAAATATCAATTGAAATGCATAAACAAATGTAAATATATGTTTTATTATATAATTAAAATAATTATTATCTGGAAAAGACACAGGTTGAAAAAAAATAAGATGCAACGTATAAATGCGACAAACAAAAAATATTTAAAAGACTTTAGCGGCAGCCATCATTAAAAGTATTGGAGCTAATGCAAATACGAATTATCCTATTACTTGTTCTATTACTCAGAGGATAATTACAGAAGTTATCTATGGTTCCGGGGGGTGCCAGTAACATTGTTAGAATTTTTCCATCCCGTGTACATTACAGGGTAAGTCATGCCCTTGACTTATTAATTATCCCTGCTTTTCATTTCTATTTTTTCGGCTTTCGACAGCGTGAGATAGAACTGCGGTTTTAACTATGTTTGTAGGGTCATGATTAAGGGCCTGGCGCAGATAAAACTACATCATCACAGTCACGACTTGCACTTATCAACAGTAGCAACTAACCTAGGTGTTATTACCTGTACTTTGGCTCTTTTTGTTTAGAACGGTGGGTGTATGACACTGACTATGTGTTAGACTTGTATTAGAATGCATAGGAAAAAACATAAAAAAGTGTCCCCCAAAATCGCTTGCCGGTTATGTGTATATTCTATTAGTATACAGTCTGTTTAGAGTCAGTAAATGAGTTTTCCATCTGAAAATACATTGTACTACAATAAACATTTATAGTTAAGTATAGATAATAAAATACTAATTAGAAATTGTAAAAGAGTATTTTGAATTACAAATAAAACATTTTTAGTTAAGTATCATAATAAAATACTAATTAGAAATTGAAAAGAGTATTTTGAATGTCTTGTTTTTAAACGTAACGCTACTCCCGGAGAGATACTGTGAAACATTATAATCTCAAATTCTGACAGTACCTATAATTCTGTCTATTTCTCAACATGATAATAATAATAATAATAATATAATAATAATAATAATAATATAATATATAATAATAATAAAAAAGAATAATAATAATAAAATAATAAAATAATTTATATAATTAATAATAATTAAAAGAATTCTGAATGAAAAAAAAGGCTACTCCATTGTTATCTCCTTTTGCACCTAATGGTTCTACTTTTTACGAATAGCCTCTTAACTTTTCTTTTCTGTCAAGAATTGATATCCAATCATTGACCTTTCTACCTTCTTCTTGATTAAAGGAAACTGTCGATCTTCTTTTATGGGTAAAGTATGAAGAGCGTCAGCGGGGGTGGGCGGATATCAAAAAAGATCTTCATTTTTTCCAGGAATCATTTCTCGATACTTTTGAACCTCAGACTCCTTTGCAGCTTTTACAGCATCTCTCATTCTTTGTCATAGGCTTCCAGTTCTCAATGCGTGCCGACACGTTTTAGTTGGGATTCGCAGCTTTCTTTATAAACACTCCTATTTCTTTATATAGATGACACATGGGAGACGATTTAGTCTCTTTCGCCATTGTAAACGGACCTTAAAGCTGACCATTAGAAGGTAATTTTTGACCATACTTTGACTTCCATAGGCCAAAAAAATAAACACGTCAGCTGTCTCATTTCCAATGTTGTTCAAAACAAACCGCCTTATTCATGTAGTCAATAAAAATTGAGTAGACATTACTGAAGTTTGCGAACTCATAAGTGCAGCAATACCCTTAAAAAGCTGACTCAATGACTCACTCACATCGACTCTTTGTGATTACTTCGACGCTCAGCGGAAGCTTGGTGATAGACTGGCGTAACGGTATCATTATTATTATTATTATTATATTATTATTATATATTATTATTAATTATTATTATTATTATTATTATTAATTATTATATTATTATTATTAGTTATATTCTTTATTATCTTATTATATTATGTATCTTTTCTTTAATGATTTGCCTGAAAATAAAAAGGCAAGCAATGAGTTATTGAGTAGGGGAACGAAGCATACATTCACATGCTAGATAATGCTTCAAATATTCACGTGCGATGTGCCGCCATTAAATGTTGACTTAATAGGGCGATTTCCACATTATAAGTTAGCAATTTCTAACAAATAAGGGGGCCCGTTTAAATTCAGAACTTTAAATTAAGGGGGGCCACGCTAAATATTATATATATAAATATATATTTATAGATAGATCATAATATATATATAATATATATACTATATTAATATAATTTAATAATTATATAAATATATATATATTATAATATATTTAATATATAATAATATATTTTATTATATATATAATATTATATATATATATAATATATATAATTATATATATAGTATATATATATTATATTATAGTTATATATGAATATATTTAGTAAAATGATTATATACTTATAATTTATATATATATATATAATATATTATAGTTATAATAATATATATATATATATAATATATATATATATATTATATATACTATATACCGTATATATATCTAATTATATATTATAATATATACTATATAATATATATATATATATATATATAACTAGATTATAATATATAACTAAATATAAATATAATATGATTATATATTATATTATATATATATACTTATAATATAGTAATATATTAATATATTAACTTTATATATATTTATTATTTAGTAAATATTATATATTCTAATAAATATAATACTGGGATTTATTATATGTATAATTTATTTATATATAAATAAATTAATAATATGTTATTATATGATATATATTTATATATTATTATATATATAATAATATAGTATCTTTTAAATAATAATATTATAGTATTTAATTATATAGTAATTATATATACTATATAAAATAATATATATATATAAAATATAAGTATATAATATAAATTATTATATTAATATATTATATAATATTATATGTTAATATATAATAATTAAGTAATTATATATAAATATATATATATATTATAATATATATAATATTATATAATATCGGTATATATATATTATAATATATAATATATATATATATATGTATATATATAATATATATTATATTTAATATAAATAATATAATATATTATTATGGATATATTATATATATATAATTCTATATGACTATTTTAATAATAGATATAATAATATATATAAAATATATATTATATTATAATTACAGGGTTGGTCACAAGCCAGGAACGCTTAAGGACAGAGTATCTCTCAAAGAAGGATTTGAAGCACCTCAAAAATCATATAGGAATTACTCAGATTAGGACAAAACGCAGATTTTACAAGTGAGGGAGATTAAATGAGTAAGAAAACAGAAGAATGAAAGAATCATAGAACAGAGTGCAGGCGAAGAAGGAAGGACCAAAGCAGCGAACTAGTTTCTATATTTAAAAACTCAGGTGACCGGCACGCAAACCCCTTGTGCTACCAGAGACGTAAAGATGGTGTATTCGAGGGTAAGTTCCTGGAGCAGTGCCGCTACGTACCTATAGAAGAGAAAAAAGAAAAAACTCGTATGCGCAAATGAAAATTCGTTAGTACATTAGTAGTTGCTTATTAGTGATGATTAGCAAAGAGCCGGTGAACAGACTCCAGTTGAGAGCAGTACTCTGCATACCAATGGCAGATGAGATGTATATGTTAGTAATTGAGACGAGGAAAAAGTCTCGCAGTTCTAAACAGAACTCCCAGTTTTAATCACCTTAGAAACTGTTGTGATGTGAGGTTCCAAGACATTTGTATATTGTGATTTTTTTGGGTTTGGTGTGTGGGTCACTTGTTGTTGTGTGTTTTGGGTTGACATTTTTGTTAATGTATGTGTGATGATTGGTATAATTGTTCAACAGGAGAGACAAGAGAATCGTCGAAGAGATAGGAAAGTTAGAAGGTGCTATTAGAGTGTGATATTGTTAGAGGTTGGTTTTTAAAGAAATTGAATTCCAAGGTGGAAGACGACCCCACCGCGAAAATTCTTTCACGATCAACGAGAATAGAGTCGGAAAGATTAGAGAGTTAGATGTGCAGGTGAAATCATTGATGAAAACAGGAATATAAGTAGGAGATAAGACAGAATCCTAAGGAACACCACTATTGAAAGAAAAAGCAGATGTTTGCCCAGTTCAAACAGCCGATTGCGACTTGTATATAAGCTGACAAAGTAAGCAAAGAGAGAGGAACCCAAAGATGGTGCCTGAAGCAGTGACGTGCCAAACCGATAAATCCTTTGGATATTGTCAAGCGCCACGAACGAAAGTCCCTCGTATTTTAAGGGGGAGAAAAACATAAATTCTGTTAAGATAGGAAAGTAATTAGCATTAGACCGAGCGGTCGAAAGTCGTACTGGAATTCTAAAGAAGGGAATTAGATTCCAGATGGTCTAAGAGTGAGAGTTGCAGAAGGGTTCAAAGAATCTTAGATGAATGCAGTTAGACGCGAATGAGAGTTAGAAGGCTCAGAGCAGCTCTTTTCGTGTAATATTGGTTGGTACTATATCGTGCTTCAGCGCTGAGGAAGTGCTAGTATTGAGGCATAGAGGAATATAGTTAACAGGGGGGTTGGCCAGCTCCGAGCACACTCCGCTCAAACTCGGGGAGGATGCCATCCGGGCACCGGCTCTTCCTACTGTGTCTAGATTTCAAGGAACCGATCACTCGAAAAATTAATCAAGCACAAGGCAAAGGACACTGAGGGAGAAGGAGGCGGAAGAGGATGCAGAATAATCCAGGGTTGGTTTGAGGAAAAGGAGGCCAATAGCTGGTACTTTTTCGAAGAGTGCATCTGCGATTGACTGAAGGATGATTGGTGTGTATATATATATATGATATGATAGAGAATGTGTGGATCACAATCTTACAAACGGAAGAAGAAGAACATGAGGAAGAAGAAGAATATATTGTATTTAGGTTTATTGATTGCAAAGCGTATGATAATATTAATAGGGAAGCTTTATTGCTGGTTATAGTGATATAAGGTGTTGGTGGTTAGCTTCTGAATGGAATGAAAAGTATGTATGACGATAGTGAAGCGTGTGTTAAAATAAGATGGTGTCGAAAGTGATCAAAAAACGATTGAAGCGGATGAGGCAGGGATGTTTATGTCTATTTGGTCAAGAGCTGGGCCGCGCTATAATTTTCGAGGTCCGTCATGCGGCTTATTGCTTTGCCACCTTAACTAGTGCGCTCGTCGGCTATCCGACTGCATTTTTGAAAACCTCAGTGCGGCATTAACTATGCGGCTTATCGGTGCATCCTAGTCGGCGAATACCGTAGAATTACAGTAAACCTTTTGGGCGATAACGAAAAGCAATGCCTTACATTTTAAACCTTTATAAGAAGTAAACAGTTTATTTAATTTTTTTATTAAATTTAACTACAAATAAAAGTTAAATTTTCAATACTTAGGTCTCTTCTCCTCAATGTCCACTGGCTAATACTTCCTGGCAGGGGTCCATATTCCTTTGAGGAAAAGAAGGTCCTCAAACCTTTCCTCTTCAAGGACGATCTCTTGGCCTGAGGATGTCCCCACCCGCGCTGAAGCACCTTTCCACAGCTGCTGAACTAGGAATGGGGGTATTATATTTTATAAATAGATCTATCCATATCTCCCTATGCTGGTTGGGAAACAGGAACAGCTCGGATCTTCTTGAGAGGGCACCCACTCCTCCATGGACTTTCCCGTAGACGATTTCTGTTGCTGGCTTGCTCTGCGTACCAATACTCTAGAAAACAATTTACTAAATAGGAGTGCGTCTGAATTGTGGGGTTCTTTTTCTGTGGCTGGCCAGCTGCGCGCTGATGGTTTCTCGTGTGCATGGAGTCCCCTATCTCCGGTAATCCTGTCCCGATCTCTCCACATGTCAAGGTGCAATGCTTCTAGGGCTTAAGGGTGAAGAGGGTGGAAGGGCAGTGGCATTATAGGAGATCCCTATTACTGAAAGAGGTTGGCCAACCTCTTTAATACCACTGAGAGGGCATGTACTAGTGGCCTTGCAACACAAGAATGAATATTTCACCTCTTACCCAAGAGGTCTTTCATCAACAAAAGTTGGGGTAGGCGGGTGCCCATGTATCCCTTTTCTCCCGCCCTGAAGCAGAAAAGAAACTGGCGCCCAGGCGCATGACCAATGTGTATCGTTCATTTCGACATGAAAGAGTGAAATTAATATATTGCTTTAGTTAGTCATTCATAATTGATTATAATAAAAATACGGAGCAACGAGAGCGAGGTATCTTATGGATAGGGCGGAATAGGATCAAGAGTGGAGGTTGTACAGATGGACACGAGGGCGTTCTGGGCAGTTAGAAATGGAATAAGAATGAGGAACGAAGTTATCATGGAAGCGTTGTCTGCGGGTAAGGGACAAGACTGCCAAATTTGATGAGGATTTTGTAAGTTGGTTGACATGTGGAGAAGGTGGAGAACACCTATATTGGTTAAGAAGTGTACTAAGAGAGACTAAGATAGTGTTTGCTGTCGGACGAACCGAAAAAAGGTTGTGTATTTATATTTTCATTTGAGATTGTTTACGAAGTTAGCGATATGAGTGTTGGGCAAGCAAGAGCGATGGTACAGGTACAGAATAGGGATTAATGGAGGGGGTTTGGGTTTGTGAGGAGATTTATAATTTAATAAATTTATTAAATTATAAATAAAAATATTAAAAGAGCAAATGCTACTTTAAAAATACTTTATATTTACCTCGACGTCTACCTCTGTGAGAGGGGAACCTCACTTGGGCTGCTTGATGAGGATGGTGTTTATGGCATCCTTTTGGTTTTCGACCCTTAAAACCTCCAGAAGGACCACCACACTATCATAGGAGAAGTTCATCTGCCAAGAATATATATATAATACTCAAAAACTTATAAAGAACTTGTCTAAATTAATCGGCTAACTAATTTTACGCTAAATTCTTTTTTTTAATAGTAACTCTACTGATTGTCACAAAAGAGTCTTAGTTTCTTTTGCGACATCTTGATCTGGTTGGCACCCTGGGTCTGTTCTGAAGGTTCACAGGCTGATCTTAGCTATGGTCCCTCCATCTGTGGCCCCTGCTCAGCCTGTATATCACACATCTGTTGTCGACCAACAGATTGAGTTGTGAGCACTGGAAACAATAAGATATTAATTCAAGAAATCCAAAGATTAATAGTTAATCTAAAATGAAATCTTTATTTGTTAATACTATTATTTAATAAATTCATTAAATATAAGTAGCATTAGCACTAGTTTTTTCGCGACATTCTAAGTACTTACAGCGTGTTGAGGCGGAAGACTGGGTTTCACCCTCAGCCTCGGAGCTCTGGAGATCTCTACAGATCCTCAAGTCAGGATATCAGGGTCCGATAGGAAGGTTCTCCTGGTCCTGGTTGGACTCACCAAAGGCGTTGCAGGCTGCCGACGTAGTTTGGTGCCATGTTCCGTTATGGTGGCTTCACCTTACGCGTGGATGCTAAATCATGATGAATCTCTGTGATATAGTTCCAACGTAATGGTGATTTGCTTTCTAAAGACAATTTTTATTGTTTTTAGTGCTGATAAATTAAATAATATATTTCGAACGCCAATGTTCTTATGGTTTTGAGATAAGGTATCAGAAATGACAAAATTTAACTTTTATTTCTTTCACCTTCGCCTCCTGACCGCCAAGTTGCATGGCACCTTTTAAGGTTGACCCTGTCAATCCAGTGGACTGTCATTCCCAAGAAGGACCTATTGTGGGCGGTCAACTGTTCGGCTGTAGTGGCCCACTTGTGTGTATGTTTGTTTTTATCAGTTCGAGTCTTCCCTTTGAATCGAGCTTTTAATCCTTGCTGCAAAGTCTCCTTGAGGTGGATGAACTCGGGATTATGAGGTAAAAACATCTCCTTCGTGTTAAGGAATATCAAGCTCAATCAGTGCATCCTTGAAGTAGAACCCTAAGTGATGTAATTATCAATATATTTTTAAATTTTTAATAAATTTTAACATTAAAAATTAGTCGAAGAACCTAAGTCGCTCATATACCTATTTAAAAATGAGTTAAAGTAAAATAACTAATATTATGTTTCTGAATTTTTTAACCCTGGTGTAACCCTGTCTTGAGGGCTCTCTTGCGGGGAAACTTTGAACGCTGAGCTCTCAGCAGAACATCTGTACGCTTGCGAGCTACTCTCCTTGACTGGAGCGACCGCGCTGCTAAGGCCCTTCATGGCTGCAGAGAGGTGAGGTGAATATGTTCTAGTAGATAAAAATAATACAAACTTTAATTACAAATTTTTAATTTTCTTTGATTAACTATTTGTATAAAGTATAAGACTTTTACAAATAATTTCTTGATAACTAATTAACTACAACCAGTTTAGTTTGTTGTGAGCTTATTAATATTTAATAATAATTATTTAATCTTTTACATGCTTGTAATGCTGCTTTGAGTGGACCTCGTCGGGTGCTGGTAGGAAAGCCCCGTTCTTCCTCTTTGCAGGCAGGATGTTCGTTACCCTTTGCAACACCAAGTGTGAACTCTAAGAGACACCCATCAATTCTTTCTCACAGTCCTCAAAATTTTCAAAGATGAAGAAACTCAAAATAATAGAAGTTTTTAATTTTTTTGATTTAATATTGTAATCATATTTGAAATTCTTACAATCATGAAGAAAATCAAAAAAAGTTAATTTACTAGATTTTATTTTTTTAATTTGTTTGGTTACTTTATATGAAAGATGGAGAGAATCACATAATTTGTAAAACAATGCTACCACTAGGCACTAACAGACAAATATTTTAGCTTTTCAACTCTTTGACGGCAAACTCCTTGCTCTCTTGGCCTTGGTTTTCAGGATCCCTCGTCTCCTCACAATCAAGGGTTACAGTGACAGGATCAGTAAGAGATCTTTGGCTGTCCATGTCACAGCCATTTAAAATGGGAGAGCTGCTCCTTAAGCTACTACTGCAGCGGCTGAACTGTCTCCAGAAACACCTCTGGTCCTAGTCACAACTGATCCATGTAATTAATATTTTAATGAATTCTTTTTATGTTTTTACTTTTATTACAGAAATTATATATCTTTATTCAGTATCTGAATAATTAATTAATCTAATATTTTATATTAATATATATATACTATATATATATAATATATTATATAATTATATTTTTAATATATTATATATATATATATATATATATATATATATAATTAATATATATATATAATATCTATATATGATTAATATATATTATTAATTTTGTTTATATATAGATTTTACTATAAATTAATTACTTAGTAACTAGTAACTACTATTTCATAAAATTAAGTAATTTAAATAATTATTACTTAATTACTAGTAACTAATAATGAAATAATATATATTAAATTAATAATTAACCTACAAAAATCATCAAATCATTTGAACGTTTAACTGCGGGTGTTTTAAACAGGTTGCATTTCTTTTTGTCTCTTTACGCCTTTTTACAACTTCTTTTCGTAATTTGTATATGAACTAAGACGAAAATTATTATACACCTATATACAATGCGACGTCCTTTTTCATACACCAATATAAACCGTTTTCGAAAGTGACTTGCATCAGGGAAGAACGGTTAGGGTTCCTTAATTAATTTTAAAAAATTCAATAGCGAAACGATAGTGGCGGAAATGCAATGCGTTCTGTTGGCTGTCGACTATTTAAAAAAAAATCGGCTACGACTACGGCCTTATTAGAATGATAGTGCGGCGTTGCCGAATAGCCGAGAACCCGAAAATCGTTGCGGCATGCCCAGTATGTCTCATTGGTTATTCATTTGTATATGGGGGGGTTATGAAGGAATTAGATGTGGGGGGGGTGGCAGGAGATGTGTTTAGAATGAATGGAGAATCCAATTGGAAATTATTGCCGGCTACTGAATCTTTATGATTTGTTTTGGTGGTGATCATTTTGCCTCATAAGGTATTTCCGCATCTTTCTAAATTGCATTGAATCTTATTATGTATATTAATCCATTAATATATATATATATATATAATATATATATATATATAATAATATTATATATATATAAATAATATGTATATAAATATATATATATATATATATATATTTATATATATATTTATTATATATAATATATATATATATAATAATAATATATATATATTAATATATATTTATTAACATATATAATTATATATTTATATATATAGTATTATATATATATAAATATTATATGTATTTACTCATATATATATAATTATATATATATATAGTATATATAATATTTTTAATAACATATATTATATATATATTATATATAATATATATATATGTTATTCTATATGCAGATAAAGTAGATAAATATATATATTTATATATATTTTTCCTCTAAAATAATTATCGTATCTACTATCTATTATATATATATCTATATATATATTATATATAGTATAGATTAATATAATATATATTATATATATAACATATAATTATATATATTATCTATAAAAATTATATTATATATAATAAAATATAATAAATTATTATATATTATTTTATATATTATATTATATATATATATATGTATAATAAATAATAAAAAAAAAATTTTATATATATATATATTATATATATAATATATAATATAATATATATTATAAATACATTATATATATATATAATATTATAGTATATTACTATTAATATATATAATATATATATATATATAGGTATTAGGGGTAACTTTTGTAACATTTTTTAAATTTACATCTCCTGATGGTGCATTAATGAGACATGTGCTCATAATCGAGAAAATGACATGCAATTGTTTATGTATATGTCACCAACTACTGAACATGGGCAATTTGGTCTTCCTTATTTTCATCAATTTTTAATGTAACATTGTTGTATGTTCTTTAAAATATCTGAATATTTACCCACTTTTATTTTTTTCAGGTGTAAATATGTCGTTTACAAATAAGAAATCGAAAGCTGCAGTAGAAAATCTGCTGGAAGAAATGGACACAGATTTAAACGGACTACAAACGTCGCCATCTATACCTACAAGTGAAAATCACCTAAAGTGGACTTTGCAAATTGCCATGGGAGAGGGCATTTGTGGTAGATATTTGGATTAAATGACCAAGTGAAAAGGTAGAGGGGCTGACAGAATAACCATGATCTCTGAAGAATTGATGATGCTGTTGGAGAAACTGAGTTCCCCTCTTGTATTTATTTAATTATTTTTTTTTGTACCTAACCAGATCAACGGCGAGAGTGGAGGGGTGTTGGCAATCCTCAAATCAACATACACAGCAAATTACCGCAGATGGGCAATGACAGCAGGTTTGAAGTGGGGGAGATTAAATTCAGCAGGAAACACGAAGATGAAGAGAATTCCACAGTAACAATGTGGCCAGAAAGAAGGAAGCACCGATGTGAACTAGCCTGAGTTACTACATACACAACTTATGGTGCAGCAAAAGCACCATAGTGATACAAGGCGACGTAAAGGTGGACGGCACACGGAGTGATAAGGCCCTCGGAGTTCACTGCGCTTTTGCGGTAGCTATAAGAAAGAGTATAGGCACCACCTCCGCCCGCAAGATAGAGGTCAAGTGACTGGAGAAGTACAGAACAGTTTTATAAGCCTTTGCTTGATCGACCCTATCCCATAGCCGGGTGAAACCAGAGCCCCCCCTAGATATGAAGCAGTACTCCATACAAAGGCGATTGAGGACTTGTATAGCTGGAGCAACTGGGAAGAGGAAAAAAGTCTCGCATTCTTAACAGAATCCAGTTTCTTTGAGGCCGCACTAGCACCGTTGTGATGTGAGTTTCCAAGACATTTTTGTTTATGTAAGGGCAAGGAAGTGTATTTATATTGTCAACAGCAGAGACGAGAGAAACGTCGAAAGAGATTAGGAAAGTTAGAAGGTTCTTAGAGAGGGAGATTTGTAGAAGTTGAGTTTTTAAAGAATTGAAATTTCACAAGGGTTCAGAACACCACCGAAATTCTAACTCCCAGATCAGCGAGAATAGGGATCGGAAAGAATTAAGACGAGAGGCATTTTAGAAGTGAAAGAAGGAGCAAATTGAAATGAGTTGAAGAGAAGGGTCGATGTCATACGGCATATGAGGTGAAATAGAGTTAGGATTGGGCGGTAGAAGGATCAATAATGAAAAGCAGGAATAAATGGGGAGATAATACAAAACCACAACCCCTCTTGACAGAAAAGGAAGAAGAAGTCGCGCCCATCAAAAAACAGCCGATATTGAGCGATTTGAAGAAAAATAACTAGACCTTAACACAACAATAGCAAGAGAAGAGGAAACCCAAAGGAGGGAGCTTGGAGAGCAGGTGGACTCGTGCCATATTCTTTCGGTCAAAAGCTTGAATATGTCCAAGCGCCACCACGCAAGCTCCCCGTAGTTCTAAGACGGAAAACCAGTAAATTATATGTATATGTGTAATATGTATTCGCCAGTTGTATCTTCTGAGCGCCGAAAAGCGCGTATTGGCGATCGGAAAGCAGTGAATGAGATTCCAGATGATCTAAGAAATGAGGTTGAGAAGCAGGTTCAAAGATCTTAGATTATAATAAGAGTGGAGCATTGTGCATATGAGTTGGAAAGGATCAGAGCGGCTTTCTTTTCGGATAGGTTGGACATGTGCATGCTTCCAACACTGAGGAAAGTGTTAGTAATGAGTACATAGAGAATATAGTTGAACGGAGGAGGGGCCAGCACGGAAGCCACTCCCTTCAAAAACTCGGGAGGAATGCATCCCGGCCACCGCCTTCCTACGTTCGTATAGCTTTCAGGAGCCCATGCTGAACCCATCAATGTAATGCACAGCAAAGGCAAGGAACCTGAACGGAGAAGGGGAGGATGAGGAGCAGGATCGCCAGGGGTTGAGTTAGAGAAAATAGGAGGGCGAAGAGATGTTGGCCTTTCAGTTGGAGAATTAACAAAAAAACCATAGATCGAATACAAGGAGGAAAGACAGATTTACAGAAAGTTGTTGAGAAACAAAATTGGGGTTTTTGGCAAGAGCCAGAAGATTGTCAGAAATTTGTCACGAAGCAGTAAATTCAGCTGGGACTGACAAACTCATTAAAGATTTGAAAAATATAGAAAGAGACCTAATGAAGTATTTGAAATAAGCCTCATTAATGTTTTGACATTACAAAACATGTGGGAATTGGCTTAGGCAGGGAAGACAAAGACTTTATAGCGGAAACAAATCGTATATTGGGAAGGCAGAGTAAGATAACCCAATGAGAAATCGGCTGGTCTATGTCAAAATTCCAATCCTTCAAAAGAATAAGAGGTCATGCGAAGTCAAATGAACGAAACAAGTCAGGGTGAGATAGACCTATCGACAGTAGTACTAAACGTACAAGTCAGAGACGAAAACATCAGTCCAGGTTTGACAACTGATTTGGCGAAGACTGGTTATCGATGAAACGAACTCCAAGTCGACAACTAGCGTGCGAGCGAAACTGGTTTCAAGACTATCATTTGATCGACAATGAAAGCAATCAATTGTTCTTAAAAATTATCTTCAAGATGGTATGGATTGGTTATGTCCACAATGCAGGCACTCTGCGTCGTAGGGGTCAAGAATGCGAAATAAGTCAACAGACACGCATCGAGAGAGAATAATTGGTGAAAGGAATTCTGGCTTACGTTTGTGATGGAAAGAAATAAATTAATACAGATATCAGTGTTCGTGTGTCGTCAAGAATCCGCATAGAACTCTCAATCTCTTGGTCATTTATTTGTGCTATATTTTTTTGTATTTATTTATTATCTATTTTTTTTTTTTTCTTTATTGTAATATGTACTAAATAAGAGCCCTATATGGACAAATTCAAAATGATTATTTCCGATACTAAGTAGTCAACAACATGGTCAAAAAATGGATGTGGTTTGTTGAATTACCTTTGCTAAAATTATACTTATTAGAGAGTTTTCTAGTTTTATTGGGGTGGTCAACATCAAAATTTCTCGATTGATTTCTCTTCTGTTATGATTTCATTTTTCTCTCTAACATGTTCTATTCTTATGTCACCGCAATTTCAAATAATTCAGAGATAATGTCCTGGTAAGCCATAGAGGTCCCCACCAAATTTAGGTTGTTAAGTCAAAATATAACCGATAATGCAACCAATTGGGATCGCGAGATGACCTTCAGATTCCTTTTTGAGTCTATGTCAAGCTATAAATCTATCGAACAAGAACGAGGAAGGTGGCCCAAAATTTGGGAATGGAAGAAACTAACGATTTTATTTTAGCGCTTGTGGAATTCAATGGGCTATATTGCACTCATTGCCTTTTCCTCTAATTCCAAAATTGAGACGTCAACTCGAAGTGACTGTGTAACTTCATTTGGCAGGTACATGGGGAATGCCTTGGGTTCAAATCAACACTATAATCACAGAAGCCTAGTTACTGATGAACTTTTATAGTGGGATAGCAGAAAGGGAATCAGGAGGAATAAGTAAGCTTTAAATGTCTGTTTGTTCGCAGGTCACTGGTGCAAACGAAAGATCTGTCTTGAACTTTTGGTGTCGGGTTTACGAATTGCTGGTACGTGCCTCTTTCAAATAATTGTCGCCTGCAGCGACTGTGAGCTGATGGAGGAGACCATCAAAAAATGTAAAACAAAAAATATGTCTCAACACAAAAGTTTAATAAATGTAATTCACGCACCTTAAATAAGTATAATTTAATTTATTGGAGTCATATGTTTTTTTTCAAATAAAAAAAAGTTAAGTAGCCTAATCGTTTTTTGCTTTCCTAACACTTCTGTTAGTCTTTTCGCCTTCTATTTTCCGAGAAGATCTATTCTGAACAATGATAGTGCGCCTTTAGAATATAAAAAGGCAATTTGATTTGGTGCCACAGGCTTTTCAATCTAAAAAAAATCAAAACCCAATAGTTTTTTAATAAAACTACTTATCGATATAACTATATATAATAAGATTTGTTATATATATAAGATATATATATATACTATCATTTTAATATATATCTATATAATATAATATACATATATAATATAATTTAATAATATATAAATATTATATTATAATATATATAATATATTATATATATATATATATAATATATATATATAATTATAATATATTATAACACATCATGAGAAGGATTCCGAATCGGATTCGGATTCGAATCCGGATTTGAGCATTCGAATCCGGATTCCGGATTCGGATTCAAATACGAAGGTGGCTCGGATTCGATTCGGAGTTCGGATCGATCCTTTTCACACAAAATGAATTCGGATTCGGATTCGAATCAAGTGGTGGAGGCGGATTCGGATCGGAATCGAACATTTTTACACATACGGTTTCGGATTCGGAGCTCGATTCCGATTCCGGATTCGAATCTGAAGTCTATTTCTTGTTTCAACAGGATGTCAAAAATTTATAAAATAATAATAATATAAAACGAAAATTTTTTAAGTTATCATCACCATTTAGGAGCCAAACACAGGAGTGCTGTAAGAGCCAATCAAGAAGCATATTTCTATTATTATTGGTAATCATAACGCCATAGGAGAAAAAGAGTTACTCCTGAACATTGGAAAAGCTAATATTTTATAGAGAATATATTAATTAAGAACAGGGTCCAATAATTGGGCTCCTTGCTACGTCCAATTTTCACCCCCCCCTAAAAAATGGACATAAAATCGATTAGTCAGCTCCGATTTTGACCCTATTAAACCAAACTGTAGCTTTATTTGCCTCAAAACGTTGTTTTCTGGTGTTTGTGTCTGTAGTCTTTCTTTGTAATTTTGAATTTTCAAAACATGTTTTTTGACATTTTTGCGAGCAAAATATTTTTCGAATGACTTCAAACATGAAGATAAGTGCATGGATGGGTCCAGTTACCTTACAAGAGAGGTCACGAAAGTAACTTTTCGATTTTTTGAGTTTTGTGCTCAAGGTTGTGCTCTTTTTTTATATCAATTTGATTTAAAATAAAAAAATTGGCGATAACGTTTTCCTGTTCGGGCAAAAGTGATGAATATATGGTATTATTTTCCAACGAGAAGAGCACATGTTTTTTACTTAATAATATTCTTCACGATATACATTAGTTGTTGGATTTATTCTTGAACAAATTTCAAAACCATTGTATATATATGTGTAAATTATTCAAAAAATTATCTAAGTAAATAAAGATGCATCTTGCCAGACTATTATTATACAAGCCCTGAAAATTGAATGTTGATCGGATTTGTATGTTAATATATATATATATATCAATTTTCACTTTTCAAAAATTCAAATGTTTGAAAAAGTGAATATTGAGATGATATATTTTTTCTACTTGTCCGTCAACATAAAATTTTCAGGGCTTGTATAGTGGGGCCTATGCATTTTATATATATTTGGACGGGTGTAAAATAGAACTGTTTTAACACAAATTCAAAAAATTTTTTTTGAGAAAATTGTTCGCAAGTTACAAATCCAGAGACTAATACATAACAAAAGAAATTATCTAAGTAAACAATGTGCATGTCTCTCCCGACCTCATTTGCCTGAAAATTTCATCCAAACTTCGCCTTAACTTCGCCCGAACATGAAAAGAAATTTCATTTAAAAAAAAAAAAAAAGTGAATTTTGAACTTGGACAACGCTGAGCACAAAACTCAAAAAACGAAAAAGTATCTGCATGCTTTTGTAGGTATGAACTCGATCTATGCAATATTGTCAAAGTTTGAAGTCATTTTCGTAACAAAATTCTGGAGTTGATACGAAAAATATCAAAAACAGGGTTTTGAAAATTGAACATTCTGAAGAATGACTACAGACATAGAAAGCACGCAGAAACAACATTTTTAGAGGGGCAAAAAAAAAGCTAAAGTTTGTTGTTGATAGGGTCAAAATCGGCTGAATATTTCCGAATTTATTGTCTATCGTTAGTGTTAGGTTTTGTTTTGAAAATCGGGTGCACTGCCCTTAATAAATAGTTGCACCCCGTTTAAAAAAAAAAATAATTTTTAATTTTTTAATAGGAATTTTTGATTAAGTTTAATAAGATGTTAAGTGTAATAAATTGCAATATTTAGTTAATTAACTTTTGTAA